>JAXIVJ010015786.1:0-5000 GCA_036785665.1 Chirona hameri
CCCAAATTTGGCAAAAATTGCCCAAATTTGGCCAAATTTGCCCAGTACCTACCGTTCTAAAAAACGAAAATATAACATGTATTAGACTTCATGTCTTGGGGGGGGGGGGGGGGCAAAACATAGTTTGCCCCCCCCCCTTGAACAGTCTTGGGGGGGCATGGCCCCGTTGCCGCCCGCCCCCCCCCCCCCCCCCCCCCTGGACCCGTCCCTTGGGGCGGGCTATACAAAAAGTTCCGCCCTACGGGCGCGTTTGTATGGCGCGACATGGGCGCGACATGGGCGCGACATGGGCACGACCCGGGCTCAGCACGCGAAATTTTTCCTTCCCTGTCGCTGACTCAACACACATTCGTTCATAGATGTAGGTAGCAGCGCAGAGAATACAAAGATGGCAGCACAAGCTAGGAGCGACACACAGTCGTTCATGAGTCACGCTGTAGGTGGCAGCACAGACAGTATAAAGATGGCAGAACAATCTAAGAGCGGTGATGGTGAGTCGTGAAATCCTGAGAGTAAAATGTTATTTTACCTTTACGCATTTAAGGCCAGTGGCGGATCCAGGAGGGGTCACGGGGGTCATGACCCCCCCCCCCCCCCCTTGGGGCCCAGGGGAACCAACGGCCTATCAGGGTAACCGGCGCTATGGCAGTAAAAAAACACGTTTATTTTCGTCGATAGTTAAAAAAAAAAATAGGGGTCACGGGTTCATGACCCGACCCCCCTTGGGCCGTGAAGGGGCACCACCGCGCCGCGGCACCAGGGGCACCAGGGGCAACACCGCGCCGCGGCACCAGGGGTACCACCGCGCCGGGGCACCAGGAGCACTATCGCGCCAATGCACCAGCGGCACCACCGTGCCGCGGCGCGGTTGTACCAGGGGCACCAGGTGTACCAGGGGCACAACCGTGCCAGTAGGCGGCACTATGGGGCGAGGAGAGGCACCAGGGCACCGTGCCTCCTTCAATCCAGGAGGGGACACAATGGTCTGGTGCCCCCATGAAATCACAAGCATTGGTAGCTAGAAGACAAACATCGCGAAATGATGCTAAATTATAATTGCAAAATTATGCAAAAAAAATGCCTCTTCATGCCTCCCGTCCCTTGGGCTAGGAAGGAGCACCAACGTACCTTTATACCAGAGGCAACAGCGTATCGGACTCGAGAGGCCCTCAGGGACCCTCGGGAGTCGGGATCCGCTTCCATAGGCGGTGGAACAGGGGGGGGGGGGCACAGGGCCCCCTTGAATCCAGGAGGGGAGGGGCACCAGTGCCCTGGTGCCCCCATACAACTGCTGAAAAACCCACCTATTTTATGTGAAATGGTGCAAAATTAAGAGACAAAAAAACGCATAATACATACAAAAAGCGCATATTGCATGCGTGCGTCCTGATAAATCCTCGATGTCACGATGTTTTGTTGACTATCGTTTTTTGCGAACGAACTCAATAGTGCCCACCGTTTAGGCTTTTTTTTATAATGTGGTGCATGGCTGAAAATCCATGAAACGTATCTTACAACTGCAAACAAGCTGTTAGTATTTTGTGAGAAGGAAAAACAATAGGAAAAATATAACATTTTTGTGCCACCACGGCGAAATTCCTTCTATCTTTGCGGTGGAAGAATCTCATTGAGTGGCTGCATTGGTGCCCTTAGGCTGATACATATATAACCTTTCGATTTTTTTGAGGGCCTAGTTATCCAGACCCAAAAACGAAGCAAAAAAATTCCACGTCGCTACACGACACAAATCAATCAGTGTTTTCTATTCCAGTATACAAAAGGGTCTAATATAGACTGTACACACTGGCGACCACAGAGGGGGGAGACATGGGGGGCCATGGCCCCACCTTTGGCCTTAAATGGAGGGGGGGAGCAACATGTCTTTTGACACCACCTTTTGCTCCAGACATATTTCCTCGTTTTGCTCCTGCATCCTGGTTTCAATAGCAAAAATTAGTTCTTCAGCTTACTCAAAACCTTAATTGTTGGCGCCGCTTCGCGGCGCAATAATAGTTGTGTGGGTGTCCATTTTGCGTAAATAACATTGGTAGGTAGTTAAGTTTAAGGGAAGCTGTTGTGACATATTTTCTTCAAGAACAACTTCGCAAAATGCTGCCTATTTTGTAGTTCAAGAACATTTTTGACGTCTGCACGAGACACAAAGCAATATGAAACACTGATATCGCATGCATAAGATTTACTGCTGGTAAAAAAAAACGGCTACCCCCCCCCCCCCCCCCCCTGGTCACGAACCTCGACTACCCTCTTGGTCAAATCCCCCCCCGCGCTGTTCATCAGCCGCCTGGGGCCGCCCTGTACAAAATTATATATTGTAGCACCATTCGCGGCACTTTAGATACAAAGGGTACAACTGATACTGCAATAGGGGCGGATACAGGGCCCTCCCTCCCTCCCTCCCTCCCTCCCTCCCTCCCTCCCTCCCTCCCTCCCTCCCTCCCTCCCTCCCTCCCTCCCTCCCCTCCCTCCCTCCCTCCCTCCCTCCCTCCCTCCCTCCCTCCCTCCCTCCCTCCCTCCCTCCCTCCCTCCCTCCCTCCTCCCTCCCTCCCTCCCTCCCTCCCTCCCTCCCTCCCTCCCTCCCTCCCCCCTCCCCCCGAAGGCGCGGAAATAGGCCCCTCTGACCAGTGACGGCGCCCCTCAGACCAGTGACGGCGCCCCCTCTGACCTCTGACCAGGAGCGATCCTGGCGGGGTCCGGCTTCCAGGCCCCCTGTTGGCGACACCCCAGGTTAAAAGTACTTGGGTATAAAGGTCCGAACTATTGAAGCGGAGCTACCTCGAAAGCCGGAAGCAGACCTTGCGATCATGTTGTCTTTAAAACTGAGGCACCTCTGACTTCTGAGCCAAGAAGCCTCTCTTACGTCGATCGTGCTAATGAAGTGGAGAAACAGACCGGAGAAGTCAATATATGAGCCAATATGTACAAAATGAGAGGTGTCGGCCAGAGACAGCGTGCATTTCGGCAGACGGGGAGAGGGTCGGGTGGATTTCGGCAGGCCGAAAAGGGGGCAGGCAGGGTGGATTTAGGTAAACTAAGGAGAGGGATGAGAGGATTTAAACTGGCCGGAGAGAGGGGTGGGTGGGTTTCAGCAGGACGGAGTTCCCGGTACATGCGTCGTTAAATAAACACGTACCAGAGAGTTGGTAGATTTCGGCAGGTCAGAGAGGACAGAGAGAAGGGGGCTAAATAGAAGGGGTATATTTCGGCAGGCCAGAGAGAGAAAGAGAGGTGAGTGACCTATCCGTGACAGACCTAGGCACATCCATGATCGCACTCAGTGGCGGATCTACGGTTGGGCAAAAATGGGCAATTGCCCCCCCCCCCCGCCCCCAAACCGCCTGAAATCGGCGAAAAATTTACACATTTCCTGATATAGAAGCAAATCTAAGCAACTTTTTACTAAGGAAAGTTTGCTTTAAATCAGCTATCAATGCATAAGCAAGCGAAATCCAAGCGAAATTGACGGCGAAAATGTCGCCCCCTGGGTCAGCCGCTCCCCTTTGAGAGAACAAAATAATAGATCCGCCTCTGTATTGCAAATACCTATAGCCAACGTTTTGTCAATACAAAAAAAAAACTGAAATAGGGCCACCCTCAAAATATAGTGGACCAAATCCGTTGAGTTTTCAGATTTCGATATAGGTAATAATAGGAAATTATGGGTACATGGTTCGCCTAAAATGGTATGAAGGTAAACGGAGCGAAAACTGAGATCATTCTGATCGGAGACAGACGTCAGCTGCAGTACGTAGGCGGTGGGGGAAGGGCATGTGAATGTGCAATTCTTAGGTGAAACCTCACAGCCAACCAAATGTGTTCGAAACCTCGGTGTGAAAATGGACTGTAACCTGTCGTGGGAACCACATCGGACGCACACGTGGGATATACTTATTGTGATGATTTCTAAGCAACTACGCGTCCTAACCCACCAAAAACAATTGAATTGTCTTACGGTGGGTATTTTGTTTTGTGTTGCATTGATATCATTTGAATGATATGATATGAAGGTCAGTTCATGATTTGAAATGTTATTCCTAGACACATTTCCTGGTTAAGACCCCCGATGTAACGGTTTTCTGGCATTTGTTTGCGTTGTTAGGCAATATATTGACGACGATGACGAGTATTTCGCGATGTGAAAAATTGAAATCAGAGGTGTACCCGGGGTCACACGAGGTCAACGAAAGCAAGGTCACGGGGTCACGGTTTCAAGGTCATTCAAGGTCACGTAAAAAATAGCATCTCTGTTTCATTGCAAATTAAGCCATCTAATTATTTTTTTATATTTAGTTAAGTTAAATGCGTAATTTTGGCCTCCACACATACCTCTGCAGCGTGACCTTGCCAAAATACCCGAGGCTATAACTCGAAAACAAGGTCAGATCGAGCTAATATTGCCACAGCTGAATTCAGGACCCTATAGACCAATTTTGAACAAAAAGTGAGAGAAAGAGAGGGTTAAAAAAAAATAAAAAAATGGTCGAAATGTCGTAGAATGTCCCAGTTGCAAATAACTGGTTTCCTTTAAACACCGTATTGACCCCCTGCAAAAAGATAACGTCCTACTCCCCAGGGGCGGATACAAGGGGCGGCGGGGGGCGCCCCCCCCCCCCCCCCCCCCCCCCCCCCCTGCGGGCGGATACAGGGAGGCAGCGGGGGGAGGGGGCGGCCGCTCCCCCCCCCCTCCGCGTCGAAGGCGCGTAGGGGCCTCGTAAGCAGACCAATTTCCGCGCTGAAGGCGCGGAAATAGACATGCTTACGGGGTTTGATATCTGCCATTTGCTGCACTCAGACCAGGAGCCGCCCTCAGGTCACAGGCCAGATGCCGCCCCTGGTCAGGTACCACCTTCAAGCCAGGTGCCGCTCTCAAGCCAGGTGCCGCCCTCAGGTCACGTACCGCGTTCTAGCGGGGCACCGCCCCCAGGTCAGGTGCCGCTGCCTAGCCATGTGCCGCCCTATGGCCAGGTGACGACGCCCCTCCG
>JAXIVJ010015786.1:10000-30608 GCA_036785665.1 Chirona hameri
CGGCGCGAAATGGCGTCGTTTTCCGCTATTTTAAAAAAAAACTAAAGGGGAGGGTATCTGCCCCCACTGGCGGATCCAGGGGGCCGACATCAGGGGCAAATACCCCTCCCCCCACACACACAGGAATCTGGTGGGGGGGGGGGGGGCATTCAATACAAGTATGCCTCCCCCCCCCCCCACCAACCATGCGCGTTCCCTTCACTGAACGTGAAAAACAATGATCTTAGGAGAAAACTTCATGAAAACGGAAGTTTTTTCTTCTCTCAAGTGATTTAATTTGAAGTTTGTATGTACCCATTGCTTTCAATGATAGACAAAACAGCGCACCTGATGCAATTCAAGCAGCCCCGGGGACATGCGCCCCGCTGGGGGGGGGGGGGGCAGAATCTGCCCCCTCCCGGATTTTCTCAATAACCTTAACACTGTGATAGATATCAACGTGAAACTTTAAGTACCTTATACTGCATCAATTCTACGTCTTCTCACCAAATTTCAATGAAATTAATGTAGTATTTTGGGAGATAATAACGTTTTAATTTAATAGTTTCAAAGCAAATTGCAAATAAAAACGTCAAAAGAAAGGAAATGACTCTCTTCCAAATGGCTCTCTCGGATTTGTAATTTTTTGCTTTTTTACCCCAAGAAATACTTTTTTTTCTGAAAAAATGTCCACAAAATCAGTTTTTGTGAATTCGAAAAGTGAATTTCTTAAGCTCGAATACCAAAATAAAGTGACCGGCCCCAATCCGCGGAGGAAAACAATGGGAGTACCTTTTTGCCACAAAAAGATGCCCAATTTTATTTTGCCCCCCCCCCCCCCCCGTGGTTTACCCTTAAAATAGGCCTTGGGGGAGGGGTATATTTCGGCAGGCCAAAGAGAGGTGAGTGGCCTAGCCGTTACAGAATTAGTCACATCCACGATCGTACTCGAATATACGTGCTACTGACGAAAATGCGTGCTTCTGACGGACGGCATACCTACATGTGAGAGTGCTATACCAATAAATTCAGTATCATTTGTTTACAAATACATCTATAATTTTTCTTTTTGGAAAAGACAAACTGCAAATGAGTAAGCGTAAGATAATTTTTTAAAAAAACGCAGGAAAATGTGTTATTAATTAACATTTAACGCCCCTCTAGACCAATGAGGTCTCCTTTGACGGCGAAAATGCCGCCCACCGCATTCGGAAAAATCCTAGATCCGTCCCTGTGCATGTTTGAAGAAACGGCGCCGCAATTTCACGGAAAAAAATGCGCCCCTGTTCCCCGTAAAAAAATCGCCCCTGTTCCCCGGAAAAAAATGTGCTCATATGCCCTGCCCCCCCCCCCCCCCCCTTGCAAAAAAAAATCCTGGATCCGCCCCTGCTACCCCCCTCCCCTCCCCTCCCAAAAGCCGATACCGCAGAGCCGATACCGCGGAAGTAATACCAGGGGCGTAGGAACTATGTTCAAGTTGGGGGGCAGGAGGCATTCTGAAGTCCATTCTTTCCATGCAACGCCCATAGGCGTAATGTTAAAATCCAAAATGTTGGGGGGGCGGCTGCCCTTCCCCCCCTGCCCCCCGGCTCCAACACCTATGAGTAATGCCATTCAAAAATTGTCACTCAGTTTAATAGTGAGTGATAAATAATCTAGAATGGACTAACCTTGGACTAACCTTACATGTGCAGGTGTATACAGCCTTGGACTAACCTGAGAATGATCCGACGTGTAGACTCCCTGGAACTTGGAAGGCTGGAGAACGTCCGAAGCGCCATGTGCATTCTGTAGTCCACATTCTTCATCAGACAAGCGTCCACACATCGTAACTAATCCGCAATGTCTCCTCATAACACCAAACCAGCTCATCTGAATCTGAGCTTACGTCCACCATAATCACCGCAAAACACGAAACACGAAACCCAAGCCACTGGCACCGCCGAAATCAAACTGGCGTCCCGCCCGCCCCCGCGCCTCCGGACAGCGCACAGTACACACAGTATTCTATTTACCGTGGTACACACCGGCCAATCCGCCCGCGGGTATGATCACATGTCACCGGGGGCGGGGGGAGGGGCGGAGTCTGCGCGGCAGCCAGAGGGGCGGAGTCTGCGCGGCAGCCAAGGGCGACTCCGAGCGGGAGAACAACCACACACGCAGTAGCTGAACACCAGTGATGCCATTCCTTGGGATTTGTCCCAAGATCTTGGGACTTCGGCACTGACTTTGGGATATTGGGATCTGAAGCAAAATTCTTGGGATATGGGCTGATTTATTCAAAACAAAATAAAATCGGGTTCGACTTCCCTTTAACTTATTCTGCTGTTCAAAGTTTAACTCCAATCTGCCTATCACACATGATCTTTTAGCAGGGCCGGCGCCACATATTTTCGGTTGGGGGGGGGGGGGCAGCTTTTCCAGAAAAAGGGCCCTTGGCCAAAAGGGCCCACCCAGCCTGCAATATAATGTAATATATATGTAATATCATTTCCGTCTTTCTCGTCCCCGCACGGATTACCATTTATTTATGATCAAACTTGAACACTTTAAATAGAGCATCACAGCCTCTATTTTCAAGTGGCATTTTGGCGTCACACAGTTCAAGGTTTTACTCAATGTGACTAAGTTATCAACTATAACTTTTTTCATTTCTTGCGACAAGTACGAAGTATGTTTACTATAGTTCACTAGTTACCAGAAGGAATTTACTAGTCATCACATTTTCTGTCGGTGCTATCATCTCAGACAGGCACGTAGCCAGGATTTCGTCCAGGGGGGTGCCTCGAAAGGACCCCTTCCCGAACGTTGAAAGGGCCCCTTCCAAGCGTTGAAAGGGCCAAACAGATCGGATGAAAAGGCACGTTACTAGGATGGAAAATGCAGTATGCCAGGAATGGTATGGGCCATACCAACTATTAGGAGCTGGAGTTAACAAACTGCCATATAAACTTTTGAACCAGCGACACCAATTTGGAATCAGCTATACCAACTTGGAATATTTTTAAGCTCAAGACCTGGACCTCATAAACAAATTGCGCCGCGGAGCGGCGCGAAAATTTGGAGTCTTATGCCCTGGATATGCTTTATCATCAATGCGTCGCATTGCGTATGGTGCCGACCTCTAAAATTGCTATATTGTGCGTTTAAAAGTGCGGTAAAAAAGTGCTAAAGTGAACTATTTTGCACAATTATATAGAAAAGTAGCAACATAACACATATTTGCGCCGAGAAACGGGCCGTTTTTTTCTAACCCGTATATAATTGACTTTGTAGTTCAATTGTGCCGCGGAGCGGCGCGAAAATTTTGAGTTGTATTCCCTGGACAACTGCATTCTTACTGTTGAAAGGCTCAGGGTCTCTTCAGATCGTCTAGGGCCCCTCCGACCTTTTCAACGCCCTTCCGACCTGTTCGTGTTCAGGGACTCATCTGGGATCCGCGAAGCGAAAAGACATGATGTGGAGTGGGTGATATATATTAAATACAAAGATTACTAAGATTAATTAATATTAAATACTCTGCAAGAAAAATTCAAATCGAAGCTTTCGGGTATATTGTAACACCCTAACGAAGGGTGTTACAATATACCCGAAAGCTCCGCTTTTAATATTTTTTATTGTGGAGTAAGTCCTCTTTATATTTAATCTTCATCTGGGATCTCTATGTGCTTTTGGTCCTTCCGGTCTGACCAGGGACTCTTCTGACCTTCCAAGAAGCCCCTCTTGTGTGTCTAGGGGCCATTCGGCCTGTCCAGAGGTCCTTCCGACCTGGCCAGGGACTGCACTGGCTGCTTTGTCACCCTGCCGACATGCTCAGGGGCCCCTCCGACCTGCCCAGGGGCCCCTCCAGTCTGGCTAGGAACTCATCGGGCATTTTCAAGGGCCCTTCCGACCAGCCCAGGGACCCTTTCGGTCTGGCCAGGGGCCCCTCTGACTTGCCCAGGAGCCACTCCGATCTGCCCAGCGACTCTTCTGGTCTAATTACGGTGGCTGCTTTGTCGCCCTGCCAACATGTTCAAGGGCCCTCCGACCTGCCTTGGGCCCCTCCGTGCTGGCTAGGGGCCAATTCAGCACGTTCAGGGGCCCTTCTTACCAGCCCAGAGGTCCTTTCGGTCTGGTCAGGGGCCCCTCCGATCTGTACAGGGGCCCTTTGAACTTTTCAGGAGCCCTCTAATCTCTCCAGGGGCCCTCCAGCCTTCTAAGGAGCCCTTCCGACCTGGTAAGGGACTGCGCTTGCTGCTTTGTCGCCTTGCGACATGCTCCTAGGGCCCTCCGACATGCCCTGGGGCCCCTCCGAGCTGACTAGGTGCCCATTTTGCATGTTCAGGGGCCCTTCTGACCCACCTAGAGGCCCTTTCGGTCTGGTTAGGGGCCCCTCTGACCTGCACAGGGGCCCTTTTAACTTCCCAGGGGCCCTCTGGTCTGTCCAGGAGCACTCCAACCTGCTCAGGGGCCCTTATGACCTAGCAATGGACTGCGCTGGCTGCTTTGTCGCCCTGCCGACATGCTCAGGGGCCTCTCGACCTGCCCATGGGCCCTCTGTGCTATCTAGGGGTCCATTCGACCTGTTCAGGGGGCCCTCTAACCCGCTCAGGGGCCCTTCGGTCTGGACAGGGGCCCCTTTGACATGCATAGGGCTCTTTTGAACCTCCGAGGGGCCCTCTGGTCTTTCAGAGAGGGCCCTGGTGGCCCTAAAGGGCCTCTGAAGTGCTCTAAACTCTCTAAAGACCACGCTTTGCGTGCACCACGCTTCACGTGCCCATGATATCGCGCTTCGCGCGGTCTCGTCGGCCCTTTTCGGCGTGCGCAGCGCGCCGAAAAGGGACCTCAGGGGGGGGGGGGGGGCGCACCCGCCGCCCCCTTGGCTATGTGCCTGATCTCAGATGACATCAAAACGTTGCGAAGGTGGAACGACGAGCACCGTTCAGGGACGCATATTCGCGCGCCATATCCCGATCAGGAACCTCGCGCGTCTCCTGATGGACATGGCACTTGGCAGACTGCCACAGAGTTGATCTTGCGCTGCTTCATCGCGCCCCGAGACAGTCTGAGAGAACATTCAGCTCGTCCGCCCGCCAGGCTGGCCGAAAAGGGCCCAGCTGGCGGTTGGAGGGGCAGCTGCCCCTCCTGCCCCCCCCCCCCCCGTGGCGCTGGCCGTCTTTTTTAGTAAGAAATTATGTTTTGGTGACCAAAAACATTTTTGTTTATCTTTACCCAAGGTAGAATTCTTTCCTTCGGTGAAAATATGGCAGCTAACGAAAACGATATGGTAGCCAAAAGTGTTTACTTGCGGCGCAATATTTCGTGTTGCACCACTTATCATGAACTCATCCATCCGATGCGTACTCCGGGAAGGGAGTTTCAGGCAAGATAACCTGATTTTTTAGCGGCGCACAGAAATTTGGCCCAGCTGTTCAGGCATCAATTACCCACATTGGGTTAAAGTGTTAACTTTGAGTCATCTTTGGGTCAGGTCACCAGGTCACGTCAAAACTTCCCATACCTCCAAAAATGTTTGTGGTCGTGCCAAAGCCACAGGGTTGGACCAATTTGAAACTCACATAAGTTAATAAGGGAATAAATAATTATCTACAATTAACATATCTCAGATTCCCTAAAATGGAGCTCTCGACACCTTGTAATCAGTGTCAAATCGCTATCCCTGAAACACATTCTGTTAGACCATGACCAATTCAACTGGGAATAACCCACTTTCTTGTCCAATTTTCACCTTCGATTCTGCATACGACCTTGGGATCTTGCTTGGGATATGTGTCTTGTAGCCTTGGGGTATGAAGTGGCAATCTTGGGATATTTGAGTAATGATCTTGGGATCTCGGACAAAAAGTGAATGGCATTACTGCTGAACACGCCTTGCGCGGACGAATTAATAGTTTCTCGGCTGATTGGTAATAGTTCGCTGCACTTCGTGAGCTCGGATCGAGGCCTGACTTTCTTTTTATTGTGAATGTGAACCAATAACAGTTTACCACTAGCATGTATGCCAATAGCATGTAGCATGTAGCATGTAGCATAGAACCAATAGCATGTAGCATGTAGCATGTAGCATAGAACCAATAGCATGTATGCATGTAGCATAGAACCAATAGCATGTATGCATGTATGCATGTATGCATGTATGCATGTATGCATGTATGCATGTATGCATGTATGCATGTATGCATGTATGCATGTATGCATGTATGCATGTATGCATGTATGCATGTATGCATGTATGCATGTATGCATGTATGCATGCATGCATGCGTGTGTGTGTGTGTGTGTGTGTGTGTGTGTATGTATGCATGCATGCATGTATGTATGTATGTATGTATGTGTGGGGGTGTGTGCGTGTGCGTGTGCGTGTGCGTGTGCGTGTGCGTGTGCGTGTGCGTGTGCGTGTGCGTGTGCGTGTGTGCGTGTGTGTGTGCAGGCAGGCAGGCAGGCAGGCAGGCAGGCAGGCAGGCAGGCAGGCAGGCAGGCAGGCAGGCAGGCAGGCAGGCAGGCAGGCAGGCAGGCAGGCAGGCAGGCAGGCAGGCAGGCAGGCAGGCAGGCAGGCAGGCAGGCAGGCAGGCAGGCAGGCAGGCAGGCAGGCAGGCAGGCAGGCAGGCAGGCAGGCAGGCAGGCAGGCAGGCAGGCAGGCAGGCAGGCAGGCAGGCAGGCAGGCAGGCAGGCAGGCAGGCAGGCAGGCAGGCAGGCAGGCAGGCAGGCAGGCAGGCAGGCAGGTATGTATGTATGTATGTATGTATGTATGTATGTATGTATGTATGTATGTATGTATGACTGTGGGAGGGCTCTGGTGACCTGTACTGACTGTGGAGGAGCTCTGGTGACCAGTGGTGACCTGAACTGACCTCCGGTGACCTGCACTGACCGTGGGCAAGCTCTGGTGACCTGTACTGACCTGTGGTGACCTGTACTGACCTGTGGTGACCTGTACTGACTGTGGAGGGCTGTGGTGACCTGTACTGACCTGTGGTGACCTGTACTGACTGTGGAGGGCTGTGGTGACCTGTACTGACTGTGGAGGGCTGTACTGACTGTGGAGGGCTGTGGTGACCTGTACTGACTGTGGAGGGCTGTGGTGACCTCTGGTAACCTGTACTGACTGTGGAGGGATGTGGTGACCTGTACTGACCTGTGGTGACCTGCACTGACTGTGGAGGGATGTGGTGACCTCTGGTGACCTGCACTGACTGTGGAGGGATGTGGTGACCTGTACTGACTGTGGTGACCTGTACTGCCCTCTGGTGACCTGTATTGACTGTGAAGGGATGCGGTGACCTCTGGTGACCTGTACTGACTGTGGAGGGTTGCGGTGACCTGTACTGACCTCTGGTGACCTGTACTGTGTGGAGGGTTGTGGTGACCTGTACTGACCTCTGGTGACCTGTGCTGACTGTGGGTGGGCCCTGGTGACCTGTGCTGACCGTGGGTGGGCCCTGGTGACCTGTACTGACCTCTGGTGACCTGTACTAGCTGTGGAGGGCTGTGGTGACCTGTGCATGGCAATACATGTATTGACATGCCAATACATGTACTGACATGCCAATACATCTGAAGATCTGTGATGCGTGTCCACTGGTCACGGACCTGGCAGGCGGCAGCTCCACTCTTTCTCTCCGGTGCGTCTCGTCCCGTGCCCCACCCTCTGGGCTGAGGGGCGGGGCCGTCTCACGGAAACGCGCGCTATATAAGCGGCCGGCGGGAGAGTACAGGAGCTCAGTGCCTCGTCAGAAGCTGCCGTGCGACCATGAGGACCCTGCTGCTGTGCGCGGTACGTGAGTGGGCTGATTGGAGGGACGCGGAGGGTGAACTGTGTGGATGTAGCTGACAGTGCTGTCACGAGGCGCCACGGCCGGATGGGGGCGGCTGTAGCTGACGGTGCTGTCACGAGGCGCCACGGCCGGATGGGGGCGGCTGTAGCTGACAGTGCTGTCACGAGGCGCCACGGTCGGATGGGGGCGGCTGTAGCTGACAGTGCTGTCACGAGGCGCCACGGTCGGATGGGGGCGGCTGTAGCTGACAGTGCTGTCACGAGGCGCCACGGCCGGATGGGGGCGGCTGTAGCTGACAGTGCTGTCACGAGGCGCCACGGTCGGATGGGGGCGGCTGTAGCTGACGGTGCTGTCACGAGGCGCCACGGCCGGATGGGGGCGGCTGTCGGTGGGCTGTGTGAACCCGCTGGATACCAGTGCAGAAGTGGATACCGTATCCGGCACCGGTGGATGCTGGTATCTGGTATCCACCTTTGCACTGCGTGGTTCGAGTTTGTTTTGTTTATCGTAGCCGGTTTTGTCGTAGATTCATAGAACATTCACTATACCCCGTTCACTTGGATGGGTTTCGTTAGCACAGCATCACATATGTTTAGGTTTTGAGTTTCGAGTAACAATTTCGATTATCCAGTCCGAGCCTTGAATGGCGCAGATGAGTTTCTAACGTTGCACTGCTGGGTAGGAAATCGCCAGTGTTGGTCCTGAGCTGTCTGCAGTGCCCAGTTTCGTTCACAATTCATGTCTGTCTGGGCCTCGACTGGTGCAGGGTAACGCGGCGCGGTCGACTGCCAGCTCTTATCTGACGGTGGCTGACTGCTGCAGGTGGTGGCCGTGTGTGTGTGCGGCACACTGGGAGCCCGTCGGCGGCTGCTGGCTGGAGGAGCCCCGCACCGCCCCGTACAGAGGAGGGTGAGTGCACACTGCGCAGCGTGGACGCTACAGAATCACCCAGCCACCTATCACAAATGGCATCCTCTCTGAAATAAGCCAAAGCTAGAGAATCTCACAACTTTGTGCATTAGCAACTAAGCGTTTTTAACATGTAACAACTAAAATATAATAAGATAACGTGCAATATTTTTTTTGGTATCAAACTATAATACAAATGTATCGCCTTACTGTTATACAAATCAGTGAAGAACATGCCCTTTGGCTTCAGAAATAGAGTACATTGCTTCCAAATAACCTATTGCAGGTTTCTGTTCCGTAATCTTCCCTGCGGTCTACAAATAACGCTTAACCCGCGCCGTGCCGGGGGAGGCGTTTGCCACCCCCCCCCCCCTCAGTTTTTTTTAGGATAGCTCAAAAACGGCGACGTGCAGCTCCACCGTTTTTTTTTGTACAGCTGTTTGGGCATCAATTACCCACATTTTGAGACATTATTGACTACATGTCTGCTAACCAGACACAATCGTCATATCCTCATTTATTTGTTTAACACATGTGCACTGCTCTTTTAATTCACAAGGCATTCTTTTGCAATGCAAATGCCACCACATATGCCAACAAGATAGAGAAAACATCATGAATTGCTGATTTTGCGTGATGCTACTTGCAGCACGGCTTGCTCTGCCAGTTTATAAATAAACTTTTAACAACTGCTGCCGCGTGTTTTGGTAACTTGTTTTTGTTTTGTTCCAGCCCTTCGGATGGCCCAGATTCCGCGATGGCGAGCGGCGTGACCACCCCAGAGGCCCGGCGTCTGGCCGTGCGCCTCCGCAGCAGCTGCGTCTGGCGCCCAGACAGCCCTTCCCGCAGGCACCGCCGCCGCAGCAGTTCGATCAGCAGTTCCAGGGACCTTTCCGTCAGGAGCCCCGGGAGCCTTTCCGTCAGGAGCCACGGGAGCCTTTCCGTCAGGAGCCACGGGAGCCTTTCCGTGAGGAGCCACGGGAGCCTTTCCGTGAGGAGCCACGTGAGCCTTTCCGTAAGGAACCTCAGGAGCCCTTCCGTCAAGAGCCCGAGGAGCCTTTCCGCCAAGAGCCTCGGGAAATCATTCGCAAGGAGCCCCTGGAACCCTTCCGTCAGGAACAGCAGGAGTCTTTCCGTCAGGAGCCACTGGAGCCTTTCCGCCAGGAGACGCAGGAGTTTGTCCAGGAGAATGAAGTGCCTGAGGAGAAGCCTTCTCCTGTGAAGAAGGCCCAAGCTGTGGAGGAGCGTCAGGCGTTTGCTGCTGAGTCGGTGGTGCAGAAGCGACAGGATTTTGCACCTCTGGCAGACCAGAGGCAGGCGCCTAGCTTCAGTGAGCCGGAGGTGAGTGTTGGAATCGTGTGCGGCGCTTAACCGGTTTCTATTCTTCAATCACTGTAATTTAATTATGATTTAATTAAGCTCCGTCCGTCCGTCCGTCCGTCCGTCCGTCCGTCCGTCCGTCCGTCCGTCCGTCCGTCCGTCCGTCCGTCCGTCCGTCCGCCCGCCCGCCCAAGCTGATTCAAAGTGCTATGCAAATGTCAGACCAATATAGGTCTCGAACGCACTTTTGACTGCACCACCTCTGAAGTCGTTAAGTGTGGCCACATCCTGTACCTCTGCCTTCGCAAGCCTCTCACACTAGCCTCCCTCGAAAGCCTTCCTCGCCAGAGTCCCTCCCGATCATCCCTCGCTTCCCTAGTCTCCCAGCTCTGACGTCGCTGTGTGTACTCCTACAGCTGGCGGCGGACAGCAGACAGGACGAGTATTCGCTGAATATCCCTGAGAAGAAGGAGAAGCAGCGGCTCGAGTTCCAGGTCCACGGCCAGCAGGGGCCGCACAGCTACCGCTTCGGATACGACACCGGCAGCGGGTGAGTCGGCGATGGAACAACGTTTAACTTTGCTTTCCCAGGTTCCATATATGTAATTTCCCATGAGTATTTTTGCTATACCGATGCAAACACCCACTTTACCGACAGTTAGACTACGCAAAGTAGCATTGTTCCATGTTACTCATTTTCGTATCAACTTAGTTGTGGTAATTAGCTGAAAGCCTTAGTATTTTGCTGCGGAACAACCAATAGCTGAGTGTTACCGGGTAGTCTGGTCAGCTCACACATTCCCGGAACCAGTGCAGCGTCACTCGTCCGAGCTGGTGAGCAGCGGGGCGCCGGTCAGTGAGGCGTTCGCCGATCTCGTATACCCGCCTCCTGTCAGTGGCATGGTTGGCACGGTGCCGACTTGTGGCTGGGTGAGCTGTTCGCCTATCTCGTATACCCGCCTGTCAGTGGCACGGTTGGCACGGTGCCGACTTGTGGCTGAGTGAGGTGTTCGCCGATCTCGTATACCCGCCTGTCAGTGGCACGGTTGGCACGGTGCCGACTTGTGGCTGAGTGAGGTGTTCGCCGATCTCGTATACCCGCCTGTCAGTGGCACGGTTGGCACGGTGCCGACTTGTGGCCGAGTGCCCTGTGTCGGCTGCAGTTGTCTGGGACGGCTGTCTCGGGTATGTCTTCCGTCCCTGAGAGCTGCCAAAGCTGAGCTGTCCAGCACCGAGCTGCAATGGAGCACAGGGTAGGACGCTGGACTTCCTCGCCCGGCTGCTTCTCCGGATAGCGAGGGGTGGCGGCATTAATGTTAATGTCTTGGACGGCGTGCAGCGTTTTACGAGCAAATTTGAGCGTTTCTACCAGTGAGACATTTTTCTCTGGATGGCAACTTAGGTCGTTCTCAGCCCGGAAATATTTACTATATCCACGTAAACCTGGAAGTAGTGCAGTTGCTGGTCGCTTTAGGGGCTGCAGGGGCGGCTCGCAGCTCGTTTGTCACCGATGAGCGGGCGTCAGCTGTTCCGAGAGCTGCCCGGTGCTGCCCAGTAGCAGGAGAAAGCTGTCACGGTCGGTCAACCATGACACCCCTCTCAGCCCCCGGTCTGAACGGTCAGGCCACTGGAGCGTCACACGGAGACGGCCGCAGATGCCATGTTGAAACCAAAGCAGTAGGAGCAGAGGTCTATCCGGGAGCAGCTCATGTCGTTGCGCAACTCAAATAGCGGAGAGCAGGGGCCCGGGAACAGGGGGGCGCTTTTAATTACCACAACTAAGTAGATGGGGCGCTTCCCCCCCCCCCCCCTCCCCAACTTCGGGACCGGGGGGGGGGGGGGGGTGGGGGGCGCCCTCACGCAACTTTGGCGTGGCTGATCTTAACGTTCCGTAAAAAAAAACTTATTTTGCATATAAGACATCGAAAGTCTGAGTTTGTTTTCCAAATTCTACAAACATCACACTTCTACTCATGTTTACCTTAATTTTTCCCTTTGTCAACGAGGTTCTGTATAGGAAACCTGATGCGAAACCCCAGGGGCGTCGCAACTAACCGTCCGTAGCCACTAGCGTGGCTAGTCAAAATTGGTTTTGCACCACCAGCTTTGAAATCGTTCCCGGACAAATGGCGGAGAGCTATATATCCGTTTCCACTCTGCAACGGTCAGTATACGAGTGCTTTCTTTGCTCTTGAGCTGCGTTTGAACACCTTATTTGCAAGGGCATCGCCATCTTCCGAAAGTTGGGGAGACGGAGGCATTTTAAGTCGATTCTTTCCATGCAACGCCCACAGACGTAATGTTAAATTCCGAAAATGTTTGGGAACGCGTCCCCCGCCCCTCCCCGTTTCTGACGCCCATGCCTATTCGGAGTTTGTTTCATGACAGATTGAAAGACACGATAGCACAGATCCCCTTTTCAAATCGATCGTTGAGGCAGAACGCCGTTTGACTTGGCAAACAGTGCTCGATAATGCTGTCGATTGGTACATGTTATCTGGATGAATGACTTGAAGAGTAGGTATTCCATTGAATCATTTCATGAGAAACTAGTTCAATTCGCTCAAAACACGAACATTCCAAATCATATGATAAAACGGACTTCATAGATCAAACTGTTAGGGTTTATTAGTCTATTGATAAAAGATGATCATTTTCGCGTGTTGACTCAGGCCAACCTGAACCGCTTCAGCTGGGATTGACCTTGCACCAGAGTCGATCTTATCTCCCTCCGCGCAGCCACCGCCGCCGTCCACTGCGGCACCAGAGTCGATCTTATCTCCCTCCGCGCAGCCACCGCCGCCGTCCACTGCGGCACCAGAGTCGATCTTATCTCCCGCTGCGCAGCCACCGCCGCCGTCCACTGCGGCACCAGAGTCGATCTTATCTCCCGCTGCGCAGCCACCGCCGCCGTCCACTGCGGCCGGCTGACCTGCCAGCGGACGCGGATCGCGTCACTTTCCCGCGTCACGGACCGGTGACCGTGACGGCCGCACGTGACGCACCGGACCGTGGCGGGATGTGACACCTGTTTCTCTGGCTCGGAACCACCCTGATCAGCTGGCGTACCTCTCACTGAGCTCAGCGGAGCGGCAGCTCCACCGTCCACCGTCCGCCGTCCGCCGTCCGCCGTCCGCCGTCCGCCGTCCGCCGTCCGCCGTCCGCCGTCCGCCGTCCGCCGTCCGCCGTCCGCCGTCCGCCGTCCGCCGTCCACCGTCCACCGTCCACCGTCCACCGTCCACCGTCCACCGTCCACCGTCCACCGTCCACCGTCCACCGTCCACCGTCCACCGTCCACCGTCCACCGTCCACCGTCCACCGTCCGCCGTCCGCCGTCCACCGTCCGCCGTCCGCCGTCCGCCGTCCGCCGTCCGCCGTCCGCCGTCCGCCGTCCGCCGTCCGCCGCCCGCCGTCCACCGTCCGCCGTCCACCGTCCACCGTCCACCGTCCGCCGTCCACCGTCCACATAGGCACAAGGCCGATAGTCTGCCGTCTCTGAGAAGTGGAAGGGTTTCCCCATAATCTCCCCTGCCCTGAACGAAAGCTGGGAGAAAGGTGCCTTGTCCGCATAAAGTGCCTCTTTCCCCAAGCCAATCATCATATTGTGATACAAAGCCGTGTGAGTGGGCGAGGGTGACTCGGCTACGTAGCAAGGCTACGTGTAGCAAGGCTACGTGTGACTCGGCTACGTGTCACAATTATGCCACTTTGCCATCGAGGCGAGCGGAGACACACGGGTGGTGAGCGGTGGGCGGTGGGCGGTGGGCGGTGGGCGGTGGGCGGTGGGCGGTGGGCGGTGGGCGGTGGGCGGTGGGCGGTGGTCGGTGGTCGGTGGGCGGTGGGCGGTGGTCGGTGGTCGGTGGTCGGTGGTCGGTGGTCGGTGGTCGGTGGCCGGTGGGCGGTGGGCGGTGGGCGGTGGAATGTGGGTCGTGGGCGTGCATATTTACACGAATCATACATACGTACTTCCTCTTGTATATACGATATCGTAACTGCTGATGAGATTGAAATGCGGCATGAGGTAATTACTGTTTTATTACAAATAGCAGGTAACGTAAACGGAACATTCGACATAGATATAAACTATATGTGAGTGCGATATCCCCCTAGTGTCGTTACTAAATTCGAAATTGCTTCATTTTTGCACAGAAGACGTAAAATTGATGTGAGAAAAAGGTACTTCAAGTTTCACATTGATAACGCTTTGGTTTTTGAGCCATTGCGAAAGTTCGTCAGGGGGTGTTAAACGCCCCCCCCCCCCCCACAATGCGCTTCGAAAATTGTCTGCGATAGAGAATCAAAATCATGGACCAAATGATTAGCTTTTGTATTACCTCCGTCCTTCCACATAAAGCCCAGGCTCCACTACGCGTGATCGTTCCGGAAAGTACGCACGGTTTTTGCAAGTTTGCGTCTTTTGCGTACCGTTTTTTGACACCGTCCGGGATTTGCGTAGTTATAGTGTTGAAATGGTAATGAGACTGATCCTTTTGATGAATATGCATCAGTGCTTGAGTACTCAGGCTTAAAAGTAGTCAGGGATTTCACGTGGGTCAATACTCAATAGTTTAGACTCCGGTCGCACTCAAGGTCAGGTGGCAAAACAAAGAATTAAAAAAAAACACTCACCGTACCATACCTGGAATGGTTAGTAGTGCACCACAAAAGTTCGGCAAAGTACGGCTAATTTGGGTGGCGCCAAGCACGGTGCCCTAACCGCAGACTGTAGGTGAGACGGTGCCCTAACCGCAGACGGTAGGTGAAAAGCTTTGCCACGAGTAAGCGCAGCGCGAGCTCGTAATATTGGGTATAACACACCTGCACACATGCCAGCTACGACATTGGCTTGACTTTCGCAACTATTGAACAGGTCACATCTGTGACATCAGTCGATTATGCTCCAAAATATCCCTCTCGATGTTTTTTAACTCCAAGACAGTCAATACCAATGCAAATCAGGAAGAGCAGACAGTTAAAGGGACTGTCCCACCTTTGTGAAAGTTGTCGAATCACACTTAATTGTATGTCTACATGTCAGGCGAGGTCAGCTGAACATGTTCGTGAACTTTTTTCCCGAAATAATTGCTTATCTTGGAAGATATTCAACTTTTAGTTTTAAGCGGAAAGTTGTTTTAATAACAGGGAAATCCTTTGTGCTGCCAAATATATGGCACAATTTTGTGTCGACATCTATTGCGCAGAAAAGGCGAATCATCTGGTGTCTAGATTGGCTTAGATTGCGAGCCACCCGGGGATCCATAAATGAAGACGAAAATATTCCAAGGCTGACCTTAAAACAAGTCGACTATCATTACAAGTTGGCTAAAGAGACGACGCTGTTGGTTTATAGTCCCTATTCAAATACACATGGGCCTCATTTTTTACAGATGTCAAAATCAAACTCGAATATCTTTTTGATTAGATCATTATGGTTGTTTTAACTGCTACCATACTTAATTTCAATGCCAAGCCATCAAAATGGGTATCTCAACTCAAATATAATGTTAAGGTGGGATAGTCCCTTAAGTGCTCAGCGCTCGGCAAACTGTCGATACCGGCGCAACGAATTAAAATGTTAAACGACTGGGGGGGGGGGGGGCGGAGCGAAATTACAACCTCTGGTGAATGGGCATAACGTGTTCACAATAAGCGGTCTTACGCGGTTCTTCTGGCTACTAGCCGATTGATCCATTGCAGTGCGAATAAAAGTCTTGTTCTGCTCAGCTGTCCGCGGCCGGCATAGGAGGACGGCTGGTGCAGGGCCAGTTTGAACTTCAAGCATAGTCAATAGCACTAGCGGCCGGCTTTTCTCGACCTTCGGGTCCAAAACGGAGATGATTCATCCAGGGCACCTGCGGGTTAACACAGGAGTGCTGGTGTGTTTTCCAGTAGTTTCCACACCAGCTGGATGCACGGCGTCACCAGTGCTACTAAATCACCAATGTCACCAGTACTGCTAAATCACCAATGTCACCAGTACTGCTAAATCACCAATGTCACAAGTACTGCTAAATCACCAATGTCACCAGTACTGCTAAATCACCAATGTCACCAGTACTGCTAAATCACCAAGGTCACCAGTACTGCTAAATCACCAATTTCACCAGTACTGCTAAATCACCAATGTCACCAGTACTGCTAAATAACCAATGTCACCAGTACTGCTAAATCACCAATGTCACCAGTACTGCTAAATCACCAATGTCACCAGTACTGCTAAATAACCAATGTCACCAGTACTGCTAAACTGCTAAATCGCCAATGTCACCAGTACTGCTAAATCGCCAATGTCACCAGTACTGCTAAATAACCAATTACTGCTAAATCGCCAATGTCACCAGTACTGCTAAATCGCCAATGTCCACTAAGACAAGGAGCGGCCGAACTAATTTGTGTGGCAGGTCACCAAGGCGAGCTCCCATTCCGCACAGTTGTGCCGGATGCCATTCCAACTCCGCGGGCACGGCATCAGCCATCTCGAACTGGGGTCACAGTCAATACGGCGATGCCGCCAGTGCTGGGAGCGATCGATGGCGACACTGCTGTGTCCTCCTGCAGCGTACCTCGTTGAAAGCCCGTGTCTCGACACATCGCGGAAGCGTCTTCCACATCCCAGTCAATGTCACAAACCTGCAGCCACGTTTTCCCTCCATTCCCCATGTGTACTGAACGTATCCGTTGTCGCATGCACTCCCTCCATACAGCCGGAACCGACGACGGCCGGTGCTGCGAGTTTTGCAGACGCGCACCAAGGCCGTATAAGAGACGCGCACGGCTCAGGTCCCGGCCACACAGCTGAAACCGGCGACAGTCGTGGAGCAGTCCTTGTCGTAAACACAGGGCTGTCCCTCTCCAGCGCCAGGGCGACACTCGGTGTTGTTGAGATTCCAGAAGGATGACGGGCATGTGCGGACGCCGTCTTCACAGACTGTCGGCTCTCACTTGACCTGGTACTCACTATCCGGACTGCCGGCTCTGACTTGACCTGACACTCACTATCCGGACTGCCGGCTCTGACTTGACCTGACACTCACTATCCGGACTGTCGGCTCTGACTTGACCTGACACTCACTATCCAGACTGCCGGATCTGACTTGGCCTGGCACTCACTATCCGGACTGCCGGATCTGACCTGACCTGGCACTCACTATCCGGACTGCCGGCTCTGACTTGACCTGGCACTCACTATCCGGACTGTCGGCTCTGACTTGACCTGGCACTCACTATCCGGACTGTCGGCTCTGACTTGACCTGGCACTCACTATCCGTCAGGCGTCCCTCAGAAAGTCCCGGATATGGCCGACACTCGGTATTGTTGAAGTTCAGGACGTCTGTTTGACTCTCTAGCATGTCAGAGAGAGAGAGTTTGCTGCACGTCAGCCTGCCGGTTCACAACATCTGTGACAGTTCGCTGAACGTTCTCCCGACGGCTCAGCATTGCAGCTAGAGCCTGCTCGACGGCGACCAATCTTGTAGCGACTTCGGACATCCCGGTGGCGTCTTCTGCTGGCTTGGTGACGGCTTCTGACAGCCTATCCAGACGACTGGACATGGCAGCCAGCTGAGACGACAGTTCCGTCGTGGCGTCGTTGACGCTGGCCCGGACTACTGCCTCCAGCCCGGCAATCACCCGGTCCAGAACAACATCACTGGACACTGTCTGATCACCGGGGACGGCAGCTGCTGCCGACGGCGGTGGAGGACTGCATGTGACGTGACGGCGGTGGAGGACCCGTTACATGGCCCATGGGTTCCATGGAGAATAGTGGTGGAGGACTGCACGTAACACTGCCGATGAACAGGAGACAGAGCAGCAGAGACGCCACCATGGTGGCCACGGACACCACATTCCACTGGTACTGGCTGTCACGACGTGACTGGGGCTTGCGTGACGGAACATGAAGCTGATTACGAGCGAGCGCTCCGCGCTCGCTCGTCTTTCCGTGGTATATGGGAAACATCTGAATATAAGCGGCCCGGCCCGGCCCGGCCCGACCCGTGGCGACGCTTTTGAGAAGCTCATATCTCTGCAACCACACGTCCGATTGACAAGCTGACTTCTTCGCTGAGTAGCCCCATCCAACCTACCCTGTTTGAGACCGGTGCCGACTCATGTGGGTGACTACCACTGCGCGTGGCGCGTGCCGCGTTAGGTTTGTTGAAAAGTGTTTTCTCGCAACAACTCTGCAACGGCTGAGCCGATTGTGTTCAAATTTGGTGTGTGGTTAGGGACCCCTCAGCCGCAAATTTTCCACAAGTCAGGGGTGGGGTGACTGTACGTGCGCACGTGCACACCCCTATTTTATATCTCAGGAACGGCTGAACCGATTGCGTTCTAATTTGGTGTGTGGTTAAGGACCTCTCAGCCGTTGCCTTTCCACAAGTCAGGGGTGGAGTGCCTCTGCACGTGCGCACGTGCTCACCTTTTTTTGTATCTCAGGAACTACTTGCCCGATCGGGTTAAAATTCACCATACATTTATTTCGCGCTCGCTCGTTCGTCGCCAACTACATCGCCAACTTACTGGTAAACATGGAAGAGGATGGAGAACCAGGATGTGTTCGCCGGTTTGGACGGGCCAACAGGAAGGCCACGACCGCAACTGACAGAGAAATCCCACAGGATGTGCTCAGGACATTTGCGTCTTGCCTCCAAGTTGCACAGCTGGTGACTTCGCCCTGAGGAGATAAGCATGACAGCGAGTATGTGAGGCGGAGAACGAAGACAGTTTTGTAAACAACAGTTGGAAGGAAATTCGGAATTTGAACGATTTGTGTGAAGACAAGGCACGAAAACGCAGTGAAACCCGGCGACATGGTTTTCATTCTCATTAAGCAGGCGCGAAGTACATAGCTACATTGAACATTAAAAATGGTTGCAGCAACTTCCGCTCTTGTCCTGCTTTACCGGTTTAGCAGTAAAGAAGACGCTATCGGAAACAGTGCAAGTAGGGAGCGAAGGAGGCATGCAGGTCGGATTAAAATAATAGGTATGTGATGTATCAGCTTGTCCCGATGTTGTCTTTAATTATACAGACAAATATAAATGCATATAAGGTTTGATGAGCTGGATAGGGTTACCAGCAACGAACAAAATGTACTTACAAAGTTTAAACTGTTTACTCCCATATTTCATGATTAGGTGACTCGGTATACCTATTGTTAATTGTATCATTCATTTTGAGGCCTGACTTCCTTAATTCTTGTTTGCCTGAAAATTGGCCTTGGCATTTCAGATGAGAAAAACCGTCAGTCCCTCCGTGTTTCTGCAGGTATAACAGTCAGTCCCTCCGTGTTTCTGCAGGTATAACAGTCAGTCAGTCCCTCCGTGTTTCTGCAGGTATAACTGTCAGTCCCTCCGTGTTTCTGCAGGTATAACAGTCAGTCAGTCCCTCCGTGTTTCTGCAGGTATAACAGTCAGTCCCTCCGTGTTTCTGCAGGTATAACAGTCAGTCCCTCTGTCTTTCTGCAGGTATAACAGTCAGTCCCTCCGTGTTTCTGCAGGTATAACAGTCAGTCCCTCCGTGTTTCTGCAGATATAACCGCCGTCCGTCAGTGTCTCGGCAGGTATAACCGCCGTCCGTCAGTGTCTCGGCAGGTATAACTGTCAGTCCCTCCGTGTTTCTGCAAGTATAACTGTCAGTCCCTCCGTGTTTCTGCAGGTATAACAGTCAGTCCCTCTGTCTTTCTGCAGGTATAACAGTCAGTCCCTCCGTGTTTCTGCAGGTATAACAGTCAGTCCCTCCGTGTTTCGGCAGGTATAACCGCCGTCCGTCAGTGTCTCGGCAGGTATAACCGCCGTCCGTCAGTGTCTCGGCAGGTATAACCGTCAGTCCCTCCGTGTTTCGGCAGGTACAACCGTCAGTTCCGGTTCGAGGAGCGTGACGCCGACGGAAACCTGAGTGGTCGCTACGGCTACTACACTGACGGCAAGCTGAAGGTGGTCAACTACTCAGCCACCCACAAGGGAGGCTTCCACGCCGAGGGCGACTTCGGCAAGTTCCCAGAGAAGGATCACTGATCGTCCAAAGGAACAGCAAGGCCTCAGTCTCTGCGATGTCACATAGCCTTACACATGGCACCGACACACACGCGTGCGTGTGCGTGTGCGCAGGGGCTCCGCCACAGGGGGGGGGGGGGGGGGGGGACGTGTCCCCCCAAACATTTTCGGATTTTAATATTACGCCTATGGGCGTTGCATGGAAAGGATCGACTTCAAAATGCCTCCGTCCCCCCCCCCCCCCCCCCCAACTTTCGGAAGGTGCCGGCGCGCGCACAAGCACACGCGCACGCACTCACAATTGTATTTACGGTTTTTCTCATACTTATATCGTTGCTTTTTTACTTGCTAAATTTGACCCTGAAATGTCTACATTGTTTACACGTTATCATATAACTTTCGTTTACACCTACTCGTTACTGTTCTCCAAGACATAAGTGATACCACCACTTGAAAGTTTCACATATTTTAAAACTATTTTCCGAGACGTCCAAGCGTCCGAATGACCCTCAGAGACAGCAGAGGTTTGGCGTCTCTTCGCAAAGTGTGATAGCTCAAACTAACAGAGGCCTTGCTAGTAATGTTAGGTCGCTCAGGCTAACAATTGGTTCAGATAACCATCT
>JAXIVJ010015787.1:0-30607 GCA_036785665.1 Chirona hameri
ATATATATATATATATATATATATATCTATATCTATATATATATATATATATATATATATATATATATATATATATATTTATATATATATATATATATATATATATATATATATATATATATATATATATATATATATATATAATATATATATATATATATATATATATATATATATATATATATATATATATATATATATATATATATATATATATATATATATATATATATATATATATATATATATATATATATATATATATATATATATATATATATATATATATATATATATATATATATATATATATATATATATATATATATATATATATATATATATATATACACATATAACTACAATCATATAAAAGTACATATATGCTCTAACTCCCACTGCGTAGTATCAAAGAGGACCTCTTTGACACTACGCAGTGGGAGTTAGAGCATATATGTCCGTGTATATAATTGTAGTTATATGTATATATATATATATATATATATATATATATATATATATATATATATATATATATATATATATATATGTATATATAAACGTGCGTTTGTATGGGTACGTGTGTGTATGTGTGTAGGCGACAGAATAAACATCTGAGATATGCAATACAATATTAGGATATGTGTCTTGTATGTAAGAAAATATTGATGTAGGTTAAAAGGTGCATTGTATGTATGTATGAGGCGTGTTTGTAGTGTTACCGAGTGTGCAATCTATGTCACGGCGAATTCGACCCCATTACGAATGTTACATACTACCTGTCTATTATATATATATATACATATTATGAATGTCACAGCGAAACACTGCGAATACGAATGAAACGTACGTATTACGAATTACCTTTATATTGTATACCTACATATTACGAATGAAAAGTATGCAGTGTATGCGTCTGTACGTGTTTATGTTAAGCTTTCTTTTGATTTGTTATGATTAGAAGGAGAGGCATGGTGGCTGGTATACTAATAATTTTGCATGGTCTGTTAACACGCGCCCTGGAGGGCCTCTGATAATTACACGCCCTGGAGGGGGGGGGGCGGATTTCGCCCCCCCCCCCCCCTATGATCTCGAAAACCACGCAACGTAGCGACAAGCGGGAAACGACGTTAGATAGCTCGAGACAAGCTCTTTCGAAAGTATTTCGTTAATTTTTTTTCAGTTCAATATTGAGGTCACCAGAGGTCATCAAGGGTCAGATTTTCAAGTTTTCAAGACTTCGGTTCGAACACCCCCAAATATCTCGGGAACTATGATAGTTAGCAGCAAACGGAAAAAAGCAATCGAAAGTCATTGAAAAATTCAATCGACTTAGGTGTCCTCAGATTTGATCTCAGGTCAATAGTTTAGGCTCCAGAGGTCATCGAATGTCAAAAAGGTGATTTTGTTTTCAAAACTGTTTTCCTCAAATAACCTTTTACCTAATAAAGATAAAGCAATAATGTTTACGCCATCGCGTGTGTCTGGTCTAGGCGCTTCGAATCATATTAATGGTGACCGGGTTAGGTCAACTGAAAAATTTGACCTCAGGTCAAGGTCAAGTGGTGACCCAAGTTGGTCATGTTGCATATTGGGAGACGTGTCTCGACGAGACAAACATATTGGTACCGTTTTCTTTTCTCTATCTTCATCATGTCGATAGTTATTGATAAAACCGTGTTGGCGGTCACAAAATTGGCCTGACCTTAGGTCACCAATATTAGAAATCCGAGATCAACAAATTGTTGGTATCTATGACCTTATGAAGTCCTGCAAGATTGAAACCGATCGGCGTAAAACTGTGGCTGTGGTACTACTGCAAACGTTTTGGAGTTGAGGTCATCACGTGACCTGGTCTGGTGACCTGACCTGAGATGACCTGAGGCCAAGAATTTTACATAATGCGGGAAGCTCATTTCTAAACAGGTATACAAAAAACGGCGGCGCTGCGCGCCGCCGTTTTTGCGCTATCCTTGAAAACCGGAGGGGTGGGCGGATTTCGCCCCCCCCCCCTCCAGGGCGCGTGTTAACTGGTATTTGTAGTTCTAGGTGGTTGGGAAGTTTAGGAAGGAAGGGTTAGTGATGTCGTGACTTTCAAATCTGCCTTTTAGAAGATCTAGAGGAATAATCCACTGTGCTTATCTATTTATAATTTCAAATATTGTCTTGAGTGTGTGAACTGTGTACCCCAACCAGGCTGACGAAGAGCACAGTAGTGTTCGAAAGCTTCCGCTACAAACATTACAACTGGTGTACAATATATGTATATATAAAGTATCTACAGACTTGTTAGCAGAAGAGAATCCATGCTACCAACTTACCCATATCATAATCGAAAAGCAGTCGCAGATGGAATCACAATGCTCGTATACTTGTAAGATGGAATACTCGAGATGGTATCACCAACTTACCCATGCTACCAACTTACCCATATCATAATAAAAAAGCAGTCGCAGATGGAATCACAATGCTCGTATACTTGTAAGATGGAATACTCGAGATGGTATCACATCTTGACAGTGTCCTGGCATTGGGAAATTTGGGCGGAAAATGACACCCTATGGATACTACTTTTCCACTCTTTTCCCCAAGTTTTCCTTTTAATTTTCCACTCCTTATTCTAAAATGTATTGGATAAGTTGAACTCTATACTTATTTATGGATGTAATAATAGGACAAGACAGGGAAAGACAGATCAAAAATGGCATAGGTAATAACTAATTCTGGTGAGCGGGTAATTGGACACTGATAAAGCCGAATACAATGGCTTTTGGTTGAATTGTCCACTCTGTATGCTTATTTTTAGCCATATTTTTCCATTCCGCACCTAAGCTCCAAAGCAATCTTGGGACCCTGCATCTTGATATGATGAAATACGCAAAATTCAAAACAACAATCTGTACGGGTAGTCCTTGAAATTTTAGAGGGGCACACATTTTGGAAAACATTAGGGGGCCCGGAGCACCGTTGAGGGGGGGGGGGGGTTCTGGCCCTCCCAAAGAGATATAAAGTTCCGCCCCTGAATGTGATTTCTGTGTGATTGTCATTACTATGTTCATCTTGTACAGATCTATTGACGCTGAGCATTAGTCACGTCGTCGCGAGTGTGGGACGGACAGCGCCGGCAGTGTGGGGTTAGTGGGCGACGGCCTAGGCCACTACACTACCGAGCTTTTTTGTTCTTTAAGAACTCGTGACCAGTTCCACGTAGAAATTTTAATTAATTACGGAGGCACATCTGTAATCCCAGAAACCCATGGAAACTAAAAAGTATATTAGTATAAAAGAGAAAAGATCATAAAATGGTGATGGTAATATGTAAATGTAGAACAGTTTGTAGAACAGTTAAATATGTATATGCAGAACAGTTTCAGCCGTTGCCTAACGTTACTGAACCGACACGCTGTTCAATGTTTATCGGTTAATCGTTACTGAACCGACTCGCTGTTCAATGTTTATCGGTTAATCGTTACTGAACTGACACGCTGTTCAATGTTTATCGGTTAATCGTTACTGAACCGACACGCTGTTCAATGTTTATCGTTTAATCGTTGCTGAACCGACTCGCGCTGTTCAATGTTTATCGGTTAATCGTTACTGAACCGACTCGCTGTTCAATGTTTATCGGTTAATCGTCACTGAACTGACTCGCTGTTCAATGTTTATCGGTTAATCGTTACTGCACCGACTCGCTGTTCAATGTGTATCGGTTAATCGTTACTGAACTGACTCTGTTCAATGTTTATCGGTTAATCGTTACTGAACCGACTCTCTGTTCAATGTTTATCGGTTAATCGTTACTGAACCGACTCGCTGTTCAATGTTTATCGGTTAATCGTTACTGAACTGACACGCTGTTCAATGTTTATCGGTTAATCGTTACTGAACTGACACGCTGTTCAATGTTTATCGGTTAATCGTTACTGAACCGACTCGCTGTTTAATGTTTATCGGTTGATCATTACTGAACCGACTCTCTGTTCAATGTGTATCGGTTAATCGTTACTGAACCGACTCGCTGTACAATGTTCATCAGTTAATCGTTACTGAACCGACTCGCTGTTCAATGTTTATCGGTTAATCGTTACTGAACCGACTCGCTGTTCAATGTTTACCAGTAATCGTTACTGAACCGACTCGCTGTTCAATGTTTATCGGTTAATCATTACTGAACCGACTCGCTGTTCAATGTTTATCAGTTATTCGTTACTGAACCGACTCGCTGTTCAATGTTTATCGGTTAATCGTTACTGAACCGACTCGCTGTTCAATGTTTATCGGTTAATCGTTACTGAACCGACTCGCTGTTCAATGTTTATCGGTTAATCGTTACTGAACTGACACGCTGTTCAATGTTTATCGGTTAATCGTTACTGAAGCGACACGCTGTTCAATGTTTATCGGTTAATCGTTACTGAACCGACTCGCTGTTCAATGTTTATCGGTTAATCGTTACTGAACCGACTCTCTGTTCAATGTTTATCGGTTAATCGTTACTGAACCGACTCGCTGTTCAATGTTTATCGGTTAATCGTTACTGAACCGACTCTCAGTTCAATGTTTATCGGTTACTCGTTACTGAACCGACTCTATGTTCAATGTTTGTCGGTTAATCGTTACTGAACCGACTCGCTGTTCAATGTTTATCGTTTAATCGATACTGAACCGACTCGCGCTGCTCAATGTTTATCGGTTAATCGTTACTGAACCGACTCGCTGTTCAATGTTTATCGGTTAATCGTCAACACAGTGCCGGACATGCAAATTTACCCAATAAGATATTTACAGCCAGCTAGCCAAAAAGGAGTATATTACATTATACACTCGGTTCGTTTGCGTCGGGCAGACTGTACGGCCCTGCACAAAGTCACGGTCTCGTCATGTCAGGCCTACCCTGGCGTTGTCCAGGGTAGCCACTCCCTGTATTCAACAATACACCACCATATCACAATCATCAGAACACTCTGATAAGGTCAACAACGTGGAGCGCCGCACGTCCTGTCCAGTGTCCGTCCGACACTCGACGGGGCGCCGTCCGCAGCGCTCCCCACACACCGCTCAGCAGCGCTCAGCAGCGCTCAGCAGCGCTCAGCAGCGCTCAGCAGCGCTCAGCAGCGCTCAGCAGCGCTCAGCAGCGCTCAGCAGCGCTCACTCCCAGTACTTCTTCAGCTTGATTTTTGGGAACACGTTCATGGACTGCAGCTCCTGGAAGAGTAGTTTGCAGGCGTACGGGATGCGGATGGAGGAGACCGCTCCGCTCGACTGGCAGAAGTGGCACCTGGACGAGAGACAGACGCCGGTCAGTCGTCTCACAGAACTGTCACGCCGCAGCTCGCTACAAACGATGGCCATTGGCCACGCTGACGAGGCGCTTAACCCGCGCCACGCTGGGGGAGGGGGGGGGGGGGGGGGGGAATCTGTCCCCACCCCCCTCCCGGATTTTCTCTTAATAACTTGAAAACGATGATATATATATATATATATATATATATATATATATATATATATATATATATATAGTATATATATATATATATATATATATATATATATATATATATATATATATATATATATATATATATATATATATATATATATATATATATATATATATATATATATATATATATATATATATATATGACGTGAAACTTTCAGTACCTTATGCTGCATCAATTCCACGCCTGCTCACCAAATTTCATCGAAATCGGTGTAGTACGTTGAGAGATAATGACGTTTTAATGACATCATCTCATGCCATTTTTGGTGAAAACAAAACGATTAATGTTGGCAAAATCGTAGAAAATTGAGTTTTGATATTGCAAATACAAACCGTCAAAAGAACGGAAATGACATTCTCTTCAAAATGAATACTCGGATTTCCAGAATTGGGGGTTTTTGACCCACTAGACAAACTTTTTCGGAAAATTTCGCTTTTTTGAAGATATTAAAAAAACGGAAAATATATTAGAGAACCAAGTATGGACGATACCCAAACCAAATTTCAAAGCAATATTGTTATTTTTGACTGACTTATAGCTCCCTAAGTATAAGTGACACATGACATAATTTTTTGAAGTTACGTTTTGTTTTGCTTTTAGTGACCAGATACATACAAATAAATGTCACCGCTGTATCTCAGAGACAAAACTGGTCTAGAAATATGCCTTTTGTATTTCAATTATTCAATTTTAAAATTTGATCTTATGTGACCAGATCGTGACCTGAGGGCCATTATATTGGGTCAGGTATCGAATTATACGCGTAAACTGGCCCATAAAACATGTGTCGCATGGCTTTCGTAGGCCTCTTGTCAATAGTGACATTTTGTGACCTGACCTTGACCTTTGCCTACAATTTCACTTTTCTTATGCGGTAGATACATTATACTTTTGAGAGCACTATGTGCGAGATAATAGTCGCAATGGAAGTCTTTGGATGGAAAGTATGGCCCAAAAACTAAAATACCTTAATTTTGACATTTTACCTGACTGTGACCTGACATTATTATATAAATTTCGCGTATGGTTTAGGTGCGTCTCATTGAGAGCTTTCGATTGCCACCTTGCGCGTCTCGCTGTGGTTATTGGTTCGGAAGATAACAAGGAGTTAGGTGCGTCTCATTGAGGGCTTTCGATTGCCACCTTGCGCGTCTCGCTGTGGTTATTGGTTCGGAAGATAACAAGGAGTTAGGTGCGTCTCATTGAGGGCTTTCGATTGCCACCTTGCGCGTCTCGCTGTGGTTATTGGTTCGGAAGATAACAAGGAGTTAGGTGCGTCTCATTGAGGGCTTTCGATTGCCACCTTGCGCGTCTCGCTGTGGTTATTGGTTCGGAAGATAACAAGGAGTTAGGTGCGTCTCATTGAGGGCTTTCGATTGCCACCTTGCGCGTCTCGCTGTAGTTATTGGTTCGGAAGATAACAAGGAGTTAGGTGCGTCTCATTGAGGGCTTTCTATTGCCACCTTGCGCGTCTCGCTGTGGTTATTGGTTCGGAAGATAACAAGGAGTTAGGTGCGTCTCATTGAGGGCTTTCGATTGCCACCTTGCGCGTCTCGCTGTGGTTATTGGTTCGGAAGATAACAAGGAGTTAGGTGCGTCTCATTGAGGGCTTTCGATTGCCACCTTGCGCGTCTCGCTGTGGTTATTGGTTCGGAAGATAACAAGGAGTTAGGTGCGTCTCATTGAGGGCTTTCGATTGCCACCTTGCGCGTCTCGCTGTGGTTATTGGTTCGGAAGATAACAAGGAGTTAGGTGCGTCTCATTGAGGGCTCTCGATTGCCACCTTGCGCGTCTCGCTGTGGTTATTGGTTCGGAAGATAACAAGGAGTTAGGTGTGTCTCATTGAGGGCTTTCGATTGCCACCTTGCGCGTCTCGCTGTGGTTATTGGTTCGGAAGATAACAAGGAGTTAGGTGCGTCTCATTGAGGGCTTTCGATTGCCACCTTGCGCGTCTCGCTGTGGTTATTGGTTCGGAAGATAACAAGGAGTTAGGTGCGTCTCATTGAGGGCTTTCGATTGCCACCTTGCGCGTCTCGCTGTGGTTATTGGTTCGGAAGATAACAAGGAGTTAGGTGCGTCTCATTGAGGGCCTTCGATTGCCACCTTGCGCGTCTCGCTGTGGTTATTGGTTCGGAAGATAACAAGGAGTTAGGTGCGTCTCATTGAGGGCTTTCGATTGCCACCTTGCGCGTCTCGCTGTGGTTATTGGTTCGGAAGATAACAAGGAGTTAGGTGCGTCTCATTGAGGGCTTTCGATTGCCGCCTTGCGCGTCTCGCGCTGTGGTTATTGGTTCGGAAGATAACAAGGAGTTAGGTGCGTCTCATTGAGGGCTTTCGATTGCCACCTTGCGCGTCTCGCTGTGGTTATTGGTTCGGAAGATAACAAGGAGTTAGGTGCGTCTCATTGAGAACTTTCGAATGCCACCTTGCGCGTCTCGCTGTGGTTATTGGTTCGGAAGATAACAAGGAGTTAGGTGCGTCTCATTGAGAGCTTTCGATTGCCACCTTGCGCGTCTCGCTGTGGTTATTGGTTCGGAAGATAACAAGGAGTTAGGTGCGTCTCATTGAGGGCTTTCGATTGCCACCTTGCGCGTCTCGCTGTGGTTATTGGTTCGGAAGATAACAAGGAGTTAGGTGCGTCTCATTGAGGGCTTTCGATTGCCACCTTGCGCGTCTCGCTGTGGTTATTGGTTCGGAAGATAACAAGGAGTTAGGTGCGTCTCATTGAGGGCTTTCGATTGCCACCTTGCGCGTCTCGCTGTAGTTATTGGTTCGGAAGATAACAAGGAGTTAGGTGCGTCTCATTGAGGGCTTTCGATTGCCACCTTGCGCGTCTCGCTGTGGTTATTGGTTCGGAAGATAACAAGGAGTTAGGTGCGTCTCATTGAGGGCTTTCGATTGCCACCTTGCGCGTCTCGCTGTGGTTATTGGTTCGGAAGATAACAAGGAGTTAGGTGCGTCTCATTGAGGGCTTTCGATTGCCACCTTGCGCGTCTCGCTGTGGTTATTGGTTCGGAAGATAACAAGGAGTTAGGTGCGTCTCATTGAGGGCTTTCGATTGCCACCTTGCGCGTCTCGCTGTGGTTATTGGTTCGGAAGATAACAAGGAGTTAGGTGCGTCTCATTGAGGGCTTTCGATTGCCACCTTGCGCGTCCCGCTGTGGTTATTGGTTCGGAAGATAACAAGGAGTTAGGTGCGTCTCATTGAGGGCTTTCGATTGCCACCTTGCGCGTCTCGCTGTGGTTATTGGTTCGGAAGATAACAAGGAGTTAGGTGCGTCTCATTGAGGGCTTTCGATTGCCACCTTGCGCGTCTCGCTGTGGTTATTGGTTCGGAAGATAACAAGGAGTTAGGTGCGTCTCATTGAGGGCTTTCGATTGCCACCTTGCGCGTCTCGCTGTGGTTATTGGTTCGGAAGATAACAAGGAGTTAGGTGCGTCTCATTGAGAACTTTCGAATGCCACCTTGCGCGTCTCGCTGTGGTTATTGGTTCGGAAGATAACAAGGAGTTAGGTGCGTCTCATTGAGAGCTTTCGATTGCCACCTTGCGCGTCTCGCTGTGGTTATTGGTTCGGAAGATAACAAGGAGTTAGGTGCGTCTCATTGAGGGCTTTCGATTGCCACCTTGCGCGTCTCGCTGTGGTTATTGGTTCGGAAGATAACAAGGAGTTAGGTGCGTCTCATTGAGGGCTTTCGATTGCCACCTTGCGCGTCTCGCGCTGTGGTTATTGGTTCGGAAGATAACCAGGAGGCAGAATCTCTCCCCCGCGGCGCGTGTTCGGCTGAATACACTAGCGTGGCGCGGGGTAAGGGCGCCGCAACTGCCTGGTGATGTGGCGCACGTGTATGTGTGGAATGCTTAGAAGAAAATAAATAATAGCTCAAGCTGCATGTGTGGAGTACTTAGAAGAACATAAATAAGACATAATTTCCATGAAAAATAAATAATGCAATAATGCATTCAACTTTCCAGTGATTAAGCGGTGATGGAATGTGTTCGACTATTCATATGATTTCGTTTCATCCGACGGAGACCAGCACGCATGTCCCCATCACGCGACATTGCCGTACCAAAACCCTACGTGTCTCCCTCCCCCCTCCGCCCACACACATAGTCGTCGCCACCAGCCACCCGACACTCACCAGCCAGAGTAGCCGAGCGAGCCGCACGTGTTGCAGACGTCGACGGCGAAGGCGTCGGAGGAGATCATGAGCCGCTCCAGCAGCAGCATGGAGGCGCCGTAGGCCACCAGACAGTCTCGCTCCATCTCCCCCAGCCGGAGGCCGCCGTCTCGCGAGCGACCCTCGGTCGGCTGGCGGGTCAGCACGGCGCGCGGGCCCCGGGCGCGAGCGTGCATCTTGTCCAACACCATGTGCTTCAGCTTCTGGTAGTAGATCTGACGCACACACAACACAGTCAGTGGATCTGACGCACACAGCACAGTCAGTAGATCTGGCGCACACAGCAGTCAGTAGATCTGACGCACACAACACAGTCAGTAGATCTGACGCACACAGCAGTCAGTAGATCTGACGAACACAACACAGTCAGTAGATCTGACGCACCACAGCACAGTCAGCAGATCTGACGCACCACAGCACAGTCAGTAGATCTGACGCACACACAGCACAGTCAGTAGATCTGACGCACACACAGCACAGTCAGTAGATCTGACGCACACACAGCACAGTCAGTAGATCTGACGCACACAGCAGTCAGATATACTGACTGCTGTGGACCCGGTGTCGGTGTGGGGCCGCTGTGGACCAGGTGTGGGGCCGCTGTGGACCCGGTGTGGGGCCGCTGTGGACCCGGTGTGGGGCCGCTGTGGACCCGGTGTGGGACCGCTGTGGACCCGGTGTGGGGCCGCTGTGGACCCGGTGTGGGGCCGCTGTGGACCCGGTGTCGGTGTGGGGCCGCCGCCTCTGTCCGGCCGCCGTCAGCGGCCCGCCTGTCCGCCAGCACCGTGTATCTGACGGCGCCGCGCCGCCGGCCGTGTCGGAGCGTTCTCACTCCTCTCGGCCCCTCCCCGGCCTGCCTGCCAGCCTGCCAGCAGCGGCAGGTCTGATGACGGAGTACCGGCCGAGAGCCTTTCCTACCCCCCCCCCCCCCCCTCCCCCTCCCTGGCGCGGCGACTGACCGGTCCGAAGTAGATGTAGCCGGTGAGCGTCTCGCCAGTGATGCCGGACGTCATCAGCTGTTTGCCCTGGTAGTTGTAGCCGAAGCGCACCAGCGTCTCACTGACGTCCTTCACCCGAGAGCCGCCAAACGCTGCCGACAGCACAGAGACACCGATCAGAGCCCAGTCCGGGGACCCGACCCGACCCGGCCGGTCCAGCTCTCCACCGCGTGTCCAGCGTCCGGGGCTGAGGGCCCAGCCCAGCCCAGCCCAGCCCGACCCGGCCCGACCCGGCCGGTCCAGCTATCCACTGCGCGTCCAGCGGCGTCCGGGACTGACCGGCGGCGATGGGAGGGACACAGCCCAGGCTATAGCAGGTCAGGAGCACTGTTCAAATTACCTGTGCTCAGTTCTTCAGCCGAGCTTATGGGACACTTGATTTCACAAACAACGGACAGAGATCTGTCACGCCTCGCGTGGAACGTAATACAAGACAGCGTTGAATTGGCGACAGTAGGTCAGTATTTAGCAGTACAATATGTCAGTATTTAGCAGGAATGTCCACACGATGCACTGGAGCTTTTTGGAAGTGCCATTCGACTACGATCTGCCACACTTAACCTGTATCTGATACATTTAATTCATCACCCACTTCGGTCAGCGCCTAACTTTTTGTTCTTAACAAACTAGCTTCTTCAATGTATTCAAATATTTGTAGATATTCAAATGTTTCTCGATTTTAAATGAGGGAATGGGAATCGATTTGACTATGTACGAGTTCTGAGCGGAGTTGTCTGCTCACCAGTGCCGTAATGGTGTTTGCCCTCCATCAGTCCCGCCTTGCCGGCCAGCAGCTCCATCAGTTTTCCGACCGTCATGCGGGACGGGTAACCATGCGGGTTCATCACCATGTCCGGGCAGATACCCTGCTCAGAGAACGGCATGTCCTCCTGGTCCACAATCAGTCCTGCAATGACGGCATACATTAAGTGACGTCGGACAGGGGAAGAGCACGGAAAATGAAGAAAGCGTGGATTGCTTTGGAAAGAAGTGATAGGACGTAATTAAAAATACCACATTAGTGCAAGCGCACAGATATCTCCTCATTTGGCCACCATATTAACTGGAACAAGACAGGCTTCTTCGCTATTGATAAACACATGGGAATATGATGATGATGATGAGTTAGCTAATGTGATGATTAGTTAGCTTTGAAGCCTTGATTCACGACTCAGGGTTGTGCCCGATGACGCATTTGACTCAAGTTGTCACTCTTTTTGTACTTGACCCCTCACAGTTTGGGCAGGGTGCCAGCAGTGTCGAGCACTGCCGGTAGGAGGTGCTAGATTTCTGTAGAAGGAGCAATTTATCGTCAAACATTATATGTTACCAATTTTGCACCTCTACTGATCCGATCCCGACCCCTGGCATTCCTTCCTTATCAGTTGTGAGTGGCTGCCCACAAGACGGGAGTAACTTGAGTCAATTGCGCAATCGGGCACAACTCTGATTCACGATCACTTCGCTCACTCACGAGTCCCGGTTAAAACGCCTCATACATAAATCGGTAACACACCGTACTCTCAACATAATAGCTAAAGCCACACAAAAACACAGAGGCGGATTAGCATACGGCGTCGTCGCCGTTTGGAGAATTCTGCGGGCGCGACGCGTCGCCAATCCGCCATGGGGGCGGTCGAGAAGCTCCATCCGTGAGCCAAAGAATGGGCTGGCTATCGCCGAGGCTGGCGCGGCGCCAAACGGGCGCAGCGAGGCCGCTCCGGCATCCATTATTGTCACGGCTAGCGGCCGACCGGCTCTGACAGGTGAGAAGGACTTAGCGACGGCGAACATTCCGCAGCGCAGACCGCCGGACCATCCGGATCGTGTTCACAGCCAGAACTGCGGCAGCTGTCCGTCACCGGTCACCGGTCCTGCGGTGTTGTCGGTCAACAGTTCACCGTCCGGCTGTCCGTCACCGGTCCTGCGGTGTTGTCGGTCAACAGTTCACCGTCCGGCTGTCCGTCACCGGTCCTGCGGTGTTGTCGGTCAACAGTTCACCGTCCGGCTGTCCGTCACCGGTCCTGCGGTGTTGTCGGTCAACAGTTCACCGTCCGGCTGTCCGTCAACAGTTCACCGCCCGGCTGTCCGTCACCCGTCACCGGTCCTGCGGTGTTGTCGGTCAACAGTTCACCGTCCGGCTGTCCGTCACCGGTCCTGCGGTGTTGTCGGTCAACAGTTCACCGTCCGGATGTCCGTCAACAGTTCACCGTCCGGCTGTCCGTCACCCGTCACCGGTCCTGCGGTGTTGTCGGTCAACAGTTCACCGTCCAGCTGTCCGTCAACAGTTAACCGTCCGGATGTCCGTCAACAGTTCACCGTCCAGCTGTCCGTCAACAGTTCACCGTCCGGCTGTCCGTCAACAGTTCACCGTCCGGCTGTCCGTCAACAGTTCACCGGTCCTGCGGTGTTGTCGGTCAACAGTTCACCGTCCGGCTGTCCGTCACCGGTCCTGCGGTGTTGTCGGTCAACAGTTCACCGTCCGGCTGTCCGTCAACAGTTCACCGTCCGGCTGTCCGTCACCCGTCACCGGTCCTGCGGTGTTGTCGGTCAACAGTTCACCGTCCGGCTGTCCGTCAACAGTTCACCGGTCATGCGGTGTTGTCGGTCAACAGTTCACCGTCCGGCTGTCCGTCTCCGGTCCTGCGGTGTTGTCGGTCAACAGTTCACCGTCCGGCTGTCCGTCAACAGTTCACCGTCCGGCTGTCCGTCAACAGTTCACCGTCCGGCTGTCCGTCACCCGTCACCGGTCCTGCGGTGTTGTCGGTCAACAGTTCACCGTCCGGCTGTCCGTCAACAGTTCACCGTCCGGCTGTCCGTCAACAGTTCACCGGTCCTGCGGTGTTGTCGGTCAACAGTTCACCGTCCGGCTGTCCGTCACCGGTCCTGCGGTGTTGTCGGTCAACAGTTCACCGTCCGGCTGTCCGTCAACAGTTCACCGTCCGGCTGTCCGTCAACAGTTCACCGTCCGGCTGTCCGTCAACAGTTCACCGTCCAGCTGTCCGTCACCCGTCACCGGTCCTGCGGTGTTGTCGGTCAACAGTTCACCGTCCGGCTGTCCGTCACCGGTCCTGCGGTGTTGTCGGTCAACAGTTCACCGTCCGGCTGTCCGTCAACAGTTCACCGTCCGGCTGTCGGTCACCCGTCACCGGTCCTGCGGTGTTGTCGGTCAACAGTTCACCGTCCAGCTGTCCGTCACCGGTCCTGCGGTGTTGTCGGTCAACAGTTCACCGTCCGGCTGTCCGTCACCGGTCCTGCGGTGTTGTCGGTCAACAGTTCACCGTCCGGCTGTCCGTCAACAGTTCACCGTCCGGCTGTCCGTCACCGGTCCTGCGGTGTTGTCGGTCAACAGTTCACCGTCCGGCTGTCCGTCAACAGTTCACCGTCCGGCTGTCCGTCACCCGTCACCGGTCCTGCGGTGTTGTCGGTCAACAGTTCACCGTCCAGCTGTCCGTCACCGGTCCTGCGGTGTTGTCGGTCAACAGTTCACCGTCCGGCTGTCCGTCACCGGTCATGCGGTGTTGTCGGTCAACAGTTCACCGTCCGGCTGTCCGTCAACAGTTCACCGTCCGGCTGTCCGTCACCGGTCCTGCGGTGTTGTCGGTCAACAGTTCACCGTCCGGCTGTCCGTCACCCGTCACCGGTCCTGCGGTGTTGTCGGTCAACAGTTCACCGTCCGGCTGTCCGTCACCGGTCCTGCGGTGTTGTCGGTCAACAGTTCACCGTCCGGCTGTCCGTCAACAGTTCACCGTCCGGCTGTCCGTCACCGGTCCTGCGGTGTTGTCGGCCAACAGTTCACCGTCCGGCTGTCCGTCAACAGTTCACCGTCCAGCTGTCCGTCACCGGTCACCGATTCTGCGGTGTTGGCCAACAGTTCACCGTCCGGCTGTCCGTCAACAGTTCACCGTCCAGCTGTCCGTCACCGGTCACCGGTCCTGCGGTGTTGTCCGTCAACAGTTCACCGTCCAGCTGTCCGTCAACAGTTCACCGTCCGGCTGTCCGTCAACAGTTCACCGTCCAGCTGTCCGTCACCGGTCACCGGTCCTGCGGTGTTGTCGGCCAACAGTTCACCGTCCAGCTGTCCGTCAACAGTTCACCGTCCAGCTGTCCGTCACCGGTCACCGATTATGCGGTGTTGTCGGCCAACAGTTCATCGTCCAGCTGTCCGTCAACAGTTCACAGTCCAGCTGCCCGTCAACAGTTCACCGTCCAGCTGTCCGTCAACAGTTAACCGTCCGGATGTCCGTCAACAGTTCACCGTCCGGCTGTCCGTCAACAGTTCACCGTCCAGCTGCCCGTCAACAGTTTACCGTACAGCTGTCCGTCACCGGTCACCGGTCCTGCGGTGTTGTCCGTCAACAGTTCACCGTTCATCTGTCCGTCAACAGTTTACCGTCCAGCTGTCCGTCACCGGTCACCGGTCCTGCGGTGTTGTCCGTCAACAGTTCACCGTCCAGCTGTCCGTCAACAGTTCACAGTCCAGCTGCCCGTCAACAGATCACCGTCCAGCTGTCCGTCAACAGTTCACCGTCCAGCTGTCCGTCAACAGTTCACCGTCCAGCTGCCCGTCAACAGTTCACCGTCCGCCTGTCCGTCAACAGTTCACCGTCCAGCTGCCCGTCAACAGTTCACCGTCCGGCTGCCCGTCAACAGTTCACAGTCCAGCTGCCCGTCAACAGATCACCGTCCAGCTGTCCGTCAACAGTTCACCGTCCAGCTGTCCGTCAACAGTTCACCGTCCAGCTGCCCGTCAACAGTTCACCGTCCGCCTGTCCGTCAACAGTTCACCGTCCAGCTGCCCGTCAACAGTTCACCGTCCAGCTGCCCGTCAACAGTTCACCGTCCAGCTGTCCGTCAACAGTTAACCGTCCGGATGTCCGTCAACAGTTCACCGTCCAGCTGTCCGTCAACAGTTCACCGTCCGGCTGTCCGTCAACAGTTCACCGTCCGGCTGTCCGTCAACAGTTCACCGGTCCTGCGGTGTTGTCGGTCAACAGTTCACCGTCCGGCTGTCCGTCACCGGTCCTGCGGTGTTGTCGGTCAACAGTTCACCGTCCGACTGTCCGTCAACAGTTCACCGTCCGGCTGTCCGTCAACAGTTCACCGTCCGGCTGTCCGTCACCCGTCACCGGTCCTGCCGTGTTGTCGGTCAACAGTTCACCGTCCGGCTGTCCGTCAACAGTTCACCGGTCATGCGGTGTTGTCGGTCAACAGTTCACCGTCCGGCTGTCCGTCACCGGTCCTGCGGTGTTGTCGGTCAACAGTTCACCGTCCGGCTGTCCGTCAACAGTTCACCGTCCGGCTGTCCGTCAACAGTTCACCGTCCGGCTGTCCGTCACCCGTCACCGGTCCTGCGGTGTTGTCGGTCAACAGTTCACCGTCCGGCTGTCCGTCAACAGTTCACCGTCCGGCTGTCCGTCAACAGTTCACCGGTCCTGCGGTGTTGTCGGTCAACAGTTCACCGTCCGGCTGTCCGTCACCGGTCCTGCGGTGTTGTCGGTCAACAGTTCACCGTCCGGCTGTCCGTCAACAGTTCACCGTCCGGCTGTCCGTCAACAGTTCACCGTCCGGCTGTCCGTCACCCGTCACCGGTCCTGCGGTGTTGTCCGTCAACAGTTCACCGTCCGGCTGTCCGTCAACAGTTCACCGTCCAGCTGTCCGTCACCCGTCACCGGTCCTGCGGTGTTGTCGGTCAACAGTTCACCGTCCGGCTGTCCGTCACCGGTCCTGCGGTGTTGTCGGTCAACAGTTCACCGTCCGGCTGTCCGTCAACAGTTCACCGTCCGGCTGTCGGTCACCCGTCACCGGTCCTGCGGTGTTGTCGGTCAACAGTTCACCGTCCAGCTGTCCGTCACCGGTCCTGCGGTGTTGTCGGTCAACAGTTCACCGTCCGGCTGTCCGTCACCGGTCCTGCGGTGTTGTCGGTCAACAGTTCACCGTCCGGCTGTCCGTCAACAGTTCACCGTCCGGCTGTCCGTCACCGGTCCTGCGGTGTTGTCGGTCAACAGTTCACCGTCCGGCTGTCCGTCAACAGTTCACCGTCCGGCTGTCCGTCACCCGTCACCGGTCCTGCGGTCTTGTCGGTCAACAGTTCACCGTCCAGCTGTCCGTCACCGGTCCTGCGGTGTTGTCGGTCAACAGTTCACCGTCCGGCTGTCCGTCACCGGTCATGCGGTGTTGTCGGTCAACAGTTCACCGTCCGGCTGTCCGTCAACAGTTCACCGTCCGGCTGTCCGTCACCGGTCCTGCGGTGTTGTCGGTCAACAGTTCACCGTCCGGCTGTCCGTCACCCGTCACCGGTCCTGCGGTGTTGTCGGTCAACAGTTCACCGTCCGGCTGTCCGTCACCGGTCCTGCGGTGTTGTCGGTCAACAGTTCACCGTCCGGCTGTCCGTCAACAGTTCACCGTCCGGCTGTCCGTCACCGGTCCTGCGGTGTTGTCGGTCAACAGTTCACCGTCCGGCTGTCCGTCAACAGTTCACCGTCCAGCTGTCCGTCACCGGTCACCGATTCTGCGGTGTTGTCGGCCAACAGTTCACCGTCCGGCTGTCCGTCAACAGTTCACCGTCCAGCTGTCCGTCACCGGTCACCGGTCCTGCGGTGTTGTCCGTCAACAGTTCACCGTCCAGCTGTCCGTCAACAGTTCACCGTCCGGCTGTCCGTCAACAGTTCACCGTCCAGCTGTCCGTCGCCGGTCACCGGTCCTGCGGTGTTGTCGGCCAACAGTTCACCGTCCAGCTGTCCGTCAACAGTTCACCATCCAGCTGTCCGTCACTGGTCACCGATTATGCGGTGTTGTCGGCCAACAGTTCATCGTCCAGCTGTCCGTCAACAGTTCACAGTCCAGCTGCCCGTCAACAGTTCACCGTCCAGCTGTCCGTCAACAGTTAACCGTCCGGATGTCCGTCAACAGTTCACCGTCCGGCTGTCCGTCAACAGTTCACCGTCCAGCTGCCCGTCAACAGTTTACCGTACAGCTGTCCGTCACCGGTCACCGGTCCTGCGGTGTTGTCCGTCAACAGTTCACCGTTCATCTGTCCGTCAACAGTTTACCGTACAGCTGTCCGTCACCGGTCACCGGTCCTGCGGTGTTGTCCGTCAACAGTTCACCGTCCAGCTGTCCGTCAACAGTTCACAGTCCAGCTGCCCGTCAACAGATCACCGTCCAGCTGTCCGTCAACAGTTCACCGTCCAGCTGTCCGTCAACAGTTCACCGTCCAGCTGCCCGTCAACAGTTCACCGTCCGCCTGTCCGTCAACAGTTCACCGTCCAGCTGCCCGTCAACAGTTCACCGTCCGGCTGCCCGTCAACAGTTCACAGTCCAGCTGCCCGTCAACAGATCACCGTCCAGCTGTCCGTCAACAGTTCACCGTCCAGCTGTCCGTCAACAGTTCACCGTCCAGCTGCCCGTCAACAGTTCACCGTCCGCCTGTCCGTCAACAGTTCACCGTCCAGCTGCCCGTCAACAGTTCACCGTCCAGCTGCCCGTCAACAGTTCACCGTCCAGCTGTCCGTCAACAGTTCACCGTCCAGCTGTCCGTCAACAGTTCACCGTCCGGCTGCCCGTCACCGATAGTGACCGAGGCACAGCGGCTCTGAACGGCGTACTGGCATACAGACCGCTGTACGGGCTGGTCACGCCGCACCAAAAACCGTCTTCCCAAACCGGACAGCTGACACGTGATGACCGCCGGGTGACGACAGCTCAGGCCTCAGCTCCGCCGCTCACTCCGGTTCACCCCGTGTACACGAGCCTCAATAAGATTAACTCAGTTTCCGGTTAGTAAATTTCCATTTATTCACCCCCGTTTACATGAGCTAACAGGGAAATTACGTTCCGAGGAACGTCATTTTCCGTTCCGTGAGTGCTGCCAAATTTGCGTAAGTCTGTGGGGACGCCGTCGTGCGCGAGACATTTGTGTCGCAGCTTGTATTCATTAGCAGAAAGGTTGTTGGTGAAGATAAAAAATGTGAAGTTGAATGTGAAGATAAAAATGGCCGCATAGAGATGAGAGGATCGCATATAATTAATACGATCGCAATGAGCATTACAACGCTTTTTCCTCTTCAAAAATATGCCACTTCTAACACAAAATTTATTATTTCAATACGAAAAAAAATGAACATTTCGTATTTTAGATCTAAAACACCTAAAACTTTGGTTTATAGTGGTGAAAATGACGACCCAAACGTAAATTTCCCATTATGGGAACGGAAATTTCCCTTAAGATCTCGGTAAATTTGGCAGCGCTTGAAACACGTTGACATGAGACGAAACTAACGTTTCACCTAATGTGACGTAAATTTCCGGTAAGTTTTGGCTCATGCAAACGAGGTACGAGTGGCAGTTGGATGACGTCACGGTGGGTTGCGTCAGCCGCAGCTAAAGCACGCCGGAGGCGCCGGATGTTGCTCCTTGTTATTTATCCTAACTATTTCTTAGTGTGTTCTTATCGCATTATGGTCTCTCACAACTAGGCATGTTAAGTGGGAACTATTGTCAACAGATAACAGCCACAGCTCCACGCTAATTGACGCAAATAATGCCAAGTCGAAAGCGAAGCATTTTTCCATAATACTAACCATTATGCATTAGCTCGGTACTCCCTCAGCCCCTGACCTATCTGGTCATGAGCGTCCGCAGGATATACATACTTACCCACTGACCTATCTGTGACGCCTTCCTGACCCACCTGACCCACCTGTGATGCCACTCTGATCCATCTGTGACACCCTTCCAACCATTCAAACCCAATTGTGACGACCTTCTGATCCCTCTGATCCACCTGTGACGTTCCACTGCCCCTCTGACCCCCCTGTGATGCCACTCTGACCGCTCTGTGACGCCCTTCCGACCCCTCTGACCCCCCCCCCCCCCGTGACGCCCTTCTGACCCACCTGTGACGCCCTTTTGCCCGTGCCGGCTGCTAAACTTGTCACCGAGCTCAGGCCGCCGCGTCTGCCTCAGCAACAGCTTGATGAGGAAGGCCTCCTCCGCGTTGGACGAAATCATCACCTTCTCAATGTGTGACGCCATCTGTCCTTTGTAGCTGCCGAGCGAAGAGCGTATCAGCGACAAGACAGAGCTCAGTGGGGCCAGCGGCCACAGTTCTTTGTTTGAACTATGGATGCCCTATGTGGCAACTCACACACCCTTCGTTCTTGACGTCACTCATTGGCCCTTCCACAGTTTACACACACAAAAATATAGTCACAATGTGTACTTTAAAGCAAGAAACATATATTATACTTTATGCTTCATTTAACACTTTGGCGGCCAGCACGAAACGTCAAATCAGCAGATAAAAAATAATTGGCAATGCAGATTAACTTTCCAGGGTAACGTTTCATTTGTAGAAACGGGCCGCAAAAGTGAGCAAAACGTACGTTTGAATTCCCGGTACCCATAACCGCTATCGCGAGCCAAAGAGGCCACTTGACCGTTTGGGGCACGTTTTAGGCCTTTTCCGACACATTTGACGTTGTTCGATGCGCTCAGTGGGAATCGAGCCCAGCGGATGTGACAGGCTGGTTGTTTCAACTGTTCAGAGCGAAGTGGCCAATAGGATCTAACGAGCCAAATATGCAAGGCATTTTGGCAAGAGGCATTTTGGCACAGGCTCTATCCAAACAACTTTAACCCTATTCCCTGCGGGCGGCCAGAATCGATTCGTCTTTTTGGACCACGGAATTTCTTTTTTGCTAAACAATGGGGGGAGGGGACAAAAAATACGAAAATTTGGAATGAATTTTGAAAGGTCATTGCGGTCATGTGGTTCGAACGACTTTCATGCAGCAAACGTTTTTGAGCTTGAAATGTACTGGTCTTCAATATATCAAAAGACAAGTACCCAAAAATGAAAAATCATAGGCGTATTCAGTTGATGTAAAATGGAGGGATTTTCTTATAACAAATATGTGCTGTTCGTGATTGTTTGGGACGATATGGACGTCACATGTGGGCATTATTTGCTGTAATTTGTTAAATGTAATATATTGAGCCTAAGCGGATCCAGGTAAACAACGTGGGGGGGGGGGGGGGCACTATGCGCGTACGCTATTTTATCATCTTGATAATTTGAAGGTGGACCTAATTTTAGGGAGGGTATCGCCTCCCATTTGTGTGTGTGTACCTGAGTGCGCCTCTGCCAAAAATATGTTCAATCCCAGTATCTGTGATGTATATAGCAGTGAAAATGTTTCTGACGCATTTATTGCACCGCAAACTACGAAGGAAATATGCGCCACACAACCGCTTTCGTAACAACCTCCCAAAAACAGAAGCCTGCACCGCCTCTGCTGGGCCGATTTTCGTAAAATTTTGACACGACACGTGTAAATCAATGTTGGGAATAGTCAGCAAAAATTAAAGACGCTAGGCCCAGCAGTTTAGGAGCAGCAAGCAGAAAACCACCGGGGTGGGGGGGGGGGGGGGGGGCAGAATCTGCCCTCTCTCAGGGACAAGGGTACCACGCGCTACATTATTAATTTGTCACAAAATAAAATAATGCAACACAGTGCACATCTTGTATATGAGGATATCTTAATCTGCCAACCAACAGTGATACGACAACGCCGATGGACCGTGTGGCGGTGCACTCACGTGATGGGCACATCCCTGTACTCGGGGGCCTGCCGGGGCGCGCCGGCCGGGGCGTTCAGGGGGTTCATGGTGATAGTCGGCATGGATTTGTTCACCAGCACCTGCTTGTTGTCCACGATCTGCCGGGAGAGACGGTGTGGGCTCAGCTCCAGGTGAACGGTGAACGGCTCAGCCCCAGGTGAATGGTGAACGGTTCAGCCCCAAGTGAACGGTGAACGGCTCAGCCCCAGGTGAACGGTGAACGGCTCAGCCCCAGGTGAACGGTGAACGGCTCAGTCCAAGGTGAACAGTGAACGGCTCAGCCCCAGGTGAACGGTGAACGGCTCAGCCCCAGGCGAACGGTGAACGGCTCAGCCCCAGGTGAACGGTGAACGGCTCAGCCCCAGGTGAACGGTACACTCCAATACACGCCATGTATCTTCTCTGTGCTACAATGAAGCCTTTAGACGGTCACAAACACACTGTATACCGAACCAGTAAACGCCTTTATGGTTATGCATCAATGTCTTGCACTCATTCACCATTGACAAGATGTGGTACGGGCTCTTTGGGTACCTCCGAAGAAATTACCTCTGCCGTACCCAATCGGCTAAGCTCGGGTCGGCCTCTGGGGTTCTGTGATCACCCGACATGTGCAAGCATATTCCTCACAGCCAGGCCAGGTTTCGATAAAATTCCGTTTGTTCGCCGGTCGTGGGAGAACGTTGAAACATGGGCACCAACAACCGCCATCAATGTTGGGACACTTTGTACGGTGGCGCACATGCGCACGTGCATCTTGGCTTACGTACCGATACGTCTAAAGCAGCTAGTAGTCATACATTAGCTTGCGTGCACAATTTCAACTCCATAGACCCAGTAGTTTCGGAGATATAAAATAGGGGTCCGCACGTACGCACGTGCCATGAGACGCTCGATTTAGCACGTGGAATATTACTAGAATGTCAGTCGGAAGAAACACACCAAATATCACCTTAATCGGCCCGGTAGTTTCTTATATACATCATAGGGGTGTAACCGGACACCCTTATTTCGTGCACGTGCTCGTGTACCTGATTGCGTGCTCACGTGTACTGAAGTTTAAAAGCTCAATTTACTATGGAACATATGGTGCAGCATTGGCCCTTAGCGTACGCCAACTTTGGTCCAGTTTGATGAAGCTGTTTTATCATCAGACGCGATTTTCTTCTAAAAACGGTGAGCTGACATGGTCCACTTTTGCGCGTACCACGCGCTGTGATACCACCCCTATCAGAACGCACTATACCACAAAACAAAATTGATTCAATGGACCTTAGCAATGGTAAAAACCAGAGCATGACGGGTTGAATGGTTGCGGGGTAATACACTTTTGAAAATCGTTATTTTTTATCAAAAATCGATAATTTGACATGCCCCACTGTTGCGCGTGCCACGAGCTGTCCACCCCATCATGACACGTCATACTAAAAACAAAATTGATTCGGTGGTCCTATCCAATGGTAAAAACCCGAACATGATTAGCTCAATGGATACGGAACAATAAGCTTCTGGAACAAAGTTATTTTACCCGAAATCAGTGTTTTGACATATCCCACGTTGGCGTGAGCTGTGATGCCACCCCTTACCCTATCAGAACGCACCATACCAAAAACAAAATCGATTCGGTGGACCTATCCAATGGTAAAAACCATAACACGATTGGTTGAATGGTTGCGGAGTAATAAGCTTCTGAATAGCGTTAGTACGGTCGGGTTGAGTTTAGTTACCGATCTGTCTACACTGCTAGAAACCATGCAACAATCAGCAAGACGCCCTTATTGGGTTGAGAGCCGAGCGGGCTGTTCTTAAACGTTATTTTATAATGTGGAAGAGCACTTGAAGCTTTGCTTTTATTTAAACAGGACATGCCAGGGAAAGAGACCCCGATAGCCGTCCTTTGCCGGCCGTAGGCGGTCACGTGACCGGGCGGGTCAGCCGGGGCCGGCCGAACGCCAGGCCGGTGGGCCGTGGCCGCAACCACCACTATAGGGAAGACAGGGTTGTGCGTCTCCCCCTTGAGCGGTGATGCCGTCTGATCCCTCCCCACCGTACCTCTCCCGGAGCGGTGATGCCGTCTGATCCCTCCCCACCGTACCTCTCCCAGAGCGGTGATGCCGTCTGCCCCCCTCCACCGCAGTACCTCTCCCGGAGCGGTGATGCCGTCTGACCCCTCCCCCCGTACCTCTCCCGGAACGGTGATGCCGTCTGGCTCCCCCCCCCCCTCCCCGCCGTACCTCTCCCGGAGCGGTGATGCCGTCTGACCCCTCCCCCACGTACCTCTCCCGGAGCGGTGATGCCGTCTGACCCCTCCCCCCGTACCTCTCCTGGAGCGGTGATGCCGTCTGGCCCCCTCCCTCCCTCCCTTCCCTTCCCCCCCCCCCCCCCCCTCCCCGCCGTACCTCTCCCGGAGCGGTGATGCCGTCTGACCCCTCCCTCCCGTACCTCTCCCGGAGCGGTGATGCGTCTGGCCCCCTCCCTCCCTCCGTCTCCCCTCTCTCCCCCTCTCTCCCCCCCCCCCCCCCCTCCTCCCTCCTCCCTCCCTCCCTCCCTCCTCCTCCTCCTCCTCCTCCTCCTCCTCCTCTCTCCTCCCTCCTCCTCCTCCTCATCTCCTCCTCCTCCTCCTCCTCCTCCTCCTCCTCCTCCTCCTCCTCCTCCTCCTCCTCCTCCTCCTCCTCCTCCTCCTCCTCCTCCTCCTCCCCCCCTCCCCGCTGTACCTCTCCCGGAGCGGTGATGCCGTCTGATCCCTCCCCCGCGGTACCTCTCCCGGAGCGGTGATGCCGTCGGCGTCCAGCGCTCGGTGTTTCCAGATTGGTCTTCCTTTGTCACGGCGTCCACCAGCGGACCCTGGACGCGGTCGTGCGTCTGGTTTGCGTAGCTGCGAGTCGACAGACACGGGGGTCGGTCAGATCAGCGGACACACCTGGTCAAATGTCAGACACGGGGGTCGGTCAGATCATCGGACACACCTTGGTCAAATGACAGACACGGGAGTCGGTCAGATCAGCGGACACACCTTGTCAAATGTCAGACATCTGGAAGTTCAACAGCCGCCCCTGTCCGCAAAAACCAGCGAACACCGGCACCCAGGGCACGGTAACAAATCCGAGTAGAAGAATACAGCAGCACCATCCTTAACCAGAGCATTCAGTTAAGCGAGCGGCCCGTCGAGCGGTTCGTCCTGGTCCGTCCGTTGACTGGACAGTGTCGCTAACCGATCACGGTGACAGGCTGCTCACCGTTTTGAGCGTGCACTTGGCGTTCCTGTAGACGAGACAGCGGCCGTAGCCGCGGTCCAGAGAGGCCTTATTCAGGACCAGCGCGTCCTCGATGTCGTACCTGGACAGAGCATACAGAACGTCCGGTCAACACGTCAACACGTCATCACGCACGCACGCACGCGCACACACGCACACGCACACGCACACGCCCACGCACACGCACACGCACACGCACACGCACACACGCACACACCGCACACACACACGCACACACGCACGCACGCACGCACGCACGTACGGCTATACAACTACACACCAGAGGGCCACCCAGTCAAATACGCTGATTCAACACGGCGCACAGCTGATGTCTGATTCTCACATATGAAGGTGACCTTTGATCTACAGCAGATACATAATGTCATGAGTGAAAGGCAATGAATGATAACAGCACCACCACCCACCCGCTGTAGCTCATCACGGCCACAATGGCGTTCTGGCCGGCCGGCAGCTGCTCGAAGTTGATCAGCTCGATCGTCCTGGACTTGACCATGGGCTTCTGCGGGTACACCAGGTTGTACATGAGCGTGTCGATCCGGTTACGCTGGTTCCACGCGATCGTGCCTGCCGGGGGAGGAGAACCAGTGTCAGACGAGCGGCACGGACACACCAGACGAGCGGCACGGACACACCAGACGAGCGGCACGGACACACCAGACGAGCGGCACGGACACATCAGACGAGCGGCACGGACACACCAGACGAGCGGCACGGACACACCAGACGAGCGGCACGGACACATCAGCGAGCGGCACGGACACACCAGACGAGCGGCACGGACACACCAGACGAGCGGCACGGACACACCAGACGAGCGGCACGGACACACCAGACGAGCGGCACGGACACACCAGACCGAGCGGCACGGACCCACACCAGACAGCGGTAAGGGACACACCAGACGAGCGGCACGGACACATCAGACGAGCGGCACGGACACACCAGACGAGCGGTAAGGGACACACCAGACGAGCGGCACGGACACATCAGACGAGCGGCACGGACACACCAGACGAGCGGTAAGGGACACACCAGACGAGCGGCACGGAGACATCAGACCGAGCGGCACGGACACACCAGACGAGCGGCACGGACACCCCAGACGAGCGGCACGGACACCCCAGACGAGCGGCACGACACACCAGACGAGCGGCACGGACACCCCAGACGAGCGGCACGACAATCAGACGAGCGGCACGGACACACCAGACGAGCGGCACGACACCCCAGACGAGCGGCACGGACACCCCAGACGAGCGGCACGGAACATCAACCGAGCGGACGGACACACCAGACGAGCGGCACGGACACATCAGACGAGCGGCACGGACACACCAACGAGCGGCACGACACACCAGACGAGCGGCACGGACACACAGACGAGCGGCACGGACACACCAGACGAGCGGCACGAGACACTCAGACGAGCGGCACGGACACACAGACGAGCGGCACGGACACACCAGACGAGCGGCACGGACACACAGACGAGCGGCACGGACACATCAGACGAGCGGCACGGACACACCAGACGAGCGGCACGGACACCCCAGACGAGCGGCACGGACCATCAGACGAGCGGCACGGACACACCAGACGAGCGGCACGGACACACCAGACGAGCGGCACGGACACATCAGACGAGCGGCACGGGACACATCAGACGAGCGGCACGGACACATCAGACGAGCGGCACGGACACACCAGACGAGCGGCACGGACACATCAGACGAGCGGCACGGACACACCAGACGAGCGGCACGGACACACCAGACGAGCGGCACGGACACACCAGACGAGCGGCACGACACCCAGACGAGCGGCACGGACACACCAGACGAGCGGCACGGACACATCAGACGAGCGGCACGGACACACCAGACGAGCGGCACGGACACATCAGACGCGGCACGGAGACATCAGACGAGCGGCACGGACACACCAGACGAGCGGCACGGAGACATCAGACGAGCGGCACGGACACACAGACGAGCGGCACGACACCCCAGACGAGCGGCACGGAGACATCAGACGAGCGGCACGACACATCAGACGAGCGGCACGGACACACCAGACGAGCGGCACGGACACACCAGACGAGCGGCACGGACACACCAGACGAGCGGCACGGACACACAGACGAGCGGACGACATCAGACGAGCGGCACGGACACACCAGACGAGCGGCACGGACACCAGACGAGCGGCACGGGACATCAGACGAGCGGCACGGACACACCAGACGAGCGGCACGGACACACCAGACGAGCGGCACGGACACACCAGACGAGCGCACGGACACATCAGACGAGCGGCACGGACACACCAGACGAGCGGCACGGACACACCAGACGAGCGGCACGGACACACCAGACGAGCGGCACGGACGACACAGACGAGCGGCACGGACACACCAGACGAGCGGCACGGACACATCAGACGAGCGGCACGGAGACATCAGACGAGCGGCACGGACACACCAGACGAGCGGCACGGACACATCAGACGAGCGGCACGGACACACCAGACGAGCGGCACGGACACTCAGACGAGCGGGCACGGACACACCAGACGAGCGGCACGGACACATCAGACGAGCGGCACGGACACACCAGACGAGCGGCACAGACACACCAGACGAGCGGCACGGACACATCAGACGAGCGGCACGACCCACCACGACACACAGAGAGCGGCACGGACACATCAGACGAGCGGCACGGACACACCAGACAGCGGCACGGACACATCAGACGAGCGGCACGGACACATCAGACGAGCGGCACGGACACACCAGACGAGCGCACGGACACATCAGGACGAGCGGCACGGACACACAGACGTGCGGCACGGACACACTCAGACGAGCGCACGGACACATCAGACCGAGCGGCACGGACACATCAGACGAGCTGCACGGACACAGACAGGGGGACGGAAGAGGGCACGGACCACCAGACGAGCGGCACGGACACACTACTGACGAGCGGCACGGACACATCAGACTGAGACCAGACGAGCGGCACGGACACATCAGACGAGCGGCACGGACACATCAGACGAGCGGCACGGACACACCAGACGAGCGGCACGGACATCGTCACAACCCAAGCCCCGTCCTTTTTAGCGCCGTTATCGTGAAACGCGCATCAAACCCGCAAACGGAGACCAAATGCAAGCAGCAGCAAAACAAGGCAGTTTTGCAATGCTCGTCTTTTTCAGTGGCCGATATTTCAGGCCTTTTAAGTGTTTGCAGACATGCTATCACTCTAGTGGCTGGTGTGTCTGTGGGCGGGACAGGCGCCAGGCGGCGGTGGCGTCCGCCTGGCTTGTTTGTGGCTGGTCATTACCGCCGCGCCTTGTTTGTGGCTGGTCATGTACCGCCGCGGCCAACTGCTGCCAGAGTCGTTGGCGTCGCCCCATCCCTCGCCAGCGGCGTCCAGCATAACAGGCCGAGTGGCACTCACAGCCCACTACGTCCGGTGCGCGCGCTAAATGAGCTGTGATAAGGTTAAATATGTCCGGTAAAACACATCAACCCGAGCTTAATCAAGCTGCATAAGTCATGCGGGTGCTGTATGAGGATGATAACGAACATTTGTGTTGGAACAGAGCAGACTCACCCATGGCCTGCTTGCCCATGGCACACTGGTAGGTGTTGCGCGGGCTCTGGTTGTGGTGAGGGTACGGTATGAGGCCAGCACACACGCCCAGCAGAGTGAACGGCTCCACCTCCAGGTGAGTGGTGACCTGGGGGACCGGCGTGACCGTCACACACACACACAAAGGCAGGCGTCACATGCAGGCGTCACACATGGGCGTCACACGGAGCTGGCTGTTGAGCCGGTCAAAAATGAGGCATCGACCACGGAACTATTAATTTTCAGAAAGCACGGTTATCGCCTGATGTTACACTCTTTAACTTGTTTATAGAGAAAACATCGTACCGTATGCATATCACAAGTCATAATAACCATAGGAAAGAGTAAACAAACACACACAACGAGTTGGCAATGGCCGGTGAGCGGGGCGGAGGAAAAACAAACATCAATCTGAAGAGATCCATCCAGGGCCCACGACGAGCAGCCCTAACACGGTGCAGTGGGAATCAGGGCACAGGCCGGACCGGGACGGGGGCGCCACACTGACCGGCGTGATGTCCTTCTCGTAGAGGGCGATGTTGCTGTCGTTCTCCTCGTTGACGTCCAGGTACTCGACCAGGCCGTCGTGCAGGAAGTCCTGGAATGTGCGCAGGCTGCGGGCCAGCTCCTCCATGTGGGCGGCGGTGACGCGCGGCCGGCCCCGCTCCACGATAATGTACGGCCTGGTGAGGACACAGTCAGTCACAGTCAGCCACAGTCAGCCACAGTATGCCACAGGCTGGGCACAGTCAGCCACAGTCAGTCACAGTCAGCCACAGTCAGCCACAGTCAGCCACAGTATGCCATAGGCTGGGCACAGTCAGCCACAGTCAGCCACAGTCAGACACAGGCCGGGCACACAGTCAGCCACAGGCCGGGCACACAGTCAGCCACAGTCAGCCACAGTCAGCCACAGTCAGCCACAGTCAGCCACAGTCAGCCACAGTCAGCCACAGTCCAGTCAGCTCAGCTGAACGGTCAGATCTGATCAAGGCACAAATATTCGCATAAATATCCAGTCGGACAGTTGGGTGAATATTCAGTATAGCAAATAAGGTAAGGTTATGTCAGGGTTAAATTAGGTCGCGTTATGTCACGTTAGCTCACGTTAGGTCAGGTCAGGCGAGAGGTCAGCACAGATCAATTCATATCAGATAAGATTGTCCGTCGAAATATCCATTACACCATTGGGAATAAAACGTGGCGCCATCACGCTCCTGTCCAACGTCCCTTAACTGCATTACGGAGCCGAATCGTCTCAGTACTAATTACTCAACACGAATTACGTTAACAAGCACGTAACCCAGATACTCTATTAACTGGGCAGTTTTGAGCGGCCTTGGCGGATCGGCCGGCTCCTGTTCCAGCGTCGGTCGGCGGATCGGCCGGCTCCTGTTCCAGCGTCGGTCAGGGTCAGGGTGGGAGCCCGACCCTCGCGGCTCGTTACAGAGGCAGTCAAGGTCGCGTGGCTAGCATGGGACGGCGGCTGGTGGGCCGGAGCGGCAGCCGGAGTGGCAGCCGGAGTGGCAGCACGCCACCGCTCAGCGGGCAGACGAGCCTGCCAGCACGCACTGATGAGCCATCACCGGGCCCGACTCGACCACAGACGTCACCGGGCCCGACACGGCCACAGACGTCACCGGGACCGACTCCACCACAGACATCACCGGGACCGACTCCACCACAGACGTCACCGGGCCCGACTCCACCACAGACGTCACCGGGCCCGACTCCACCACAGACGTCACCGGGCCCGACTCCACCACAGACGTCACCGGGCCCGACACGGCCACAGACGTCACCGGGCCCGACTCCACCACAGACGTCACCGGGCCCGACACGGCCCACAGACGTCACCGGGCCCGACACGGCCACATACGTCACCGGGCCCGACTCCACCACAGACATCACCGGGCCCGACACACGGCCACAGACATCACCGGGCCCGACACGGCCACAGACGTCACCGGGACCGACTCCACCCACAGACGTCACCGGGACCGACTCCACCACAGACGTCACGCGGGGCCCGACGACGGCCACCACAGACGTCACCGGGCCCGACACGGCCACAGACGTCACCGGGCCCGACTCGACCACAGACGTCACCGGGCCGACTCCACACAGACGTCACCGGACGACTCCACCACAGACGTCACCGGGCCCGACTCCACCACAGACGTCACCGGGCCCGACACGGCCACAGACGTCACCGGGCCCGACTCGGCCACAGACGTCACCGGGCGCGACAACACTCAGCCATGAATGCACTATTACAAGGAAATCACGCAGGCCGTGATTGGAAAACAGCCGAAACTGATGTAATAAAGCAAGCAATCATATTGGTATATGATGCAAACTCGATTAGCATTTCTCCGCCAGG
>JAXIVJ010015788.1:0-30601 GCA_036785665.1 Chirona hameri
AGTGTCAGTCTTGGGCAAACTTAAACGATGCTATTTTATTCGACGCCATTATTTCGCAACGTTAGCGTCGGTAATCGTTTACGTTTGACTTCAGCATAAGTTACCTATGAGCGTTTTACAGAATATTTTGGGTGGATATAGGTCAGCAAGAACGGTGCTATCCGTCAGTGTAAATTTGCCGGTCAAGTTTGTCCTTGTTTTGGGTGTTACGGCGGTGTGAAGGATTAAATTGTCCAAACATATTGCATTTCAACTTCAACTCCAAAATATTAGTCACACAGCTTTGAGTAACACATATAATTTGAAGACGGTCGCTGCGCCTGCAAAATGGTGCCCGGATCAGCCTTTTACGTCGAACGGTTTCCGAGCACCAATTTAATCCTGAATATGCCAATTTTATCATGAAAGTGGTCACAACTTTGCACGTGGCACGCGCATCGCTCTGGACAACATCCTATACGCAAGGCCAATGGATTATCTATCACATTGTGTTACTCCCATATCGCTGCGACGCTCGGTTGCCGAGCAAGCGGCCGGGGAACCGCGCGAAACTTGCCCGTTTTTCGCGATTTCACAATGTCGCGTTTCCCATGTTAAACGAAAGGCACACGCGCGCACGTGCCGACGCCGCACCGTCCGTCGGATGGACACCAAAACTTGATACGACCTGTTGAATCACGGGACCCAAAAGTGCTGAAAAAAATCACCCTCATAACTCATCAGACGGCTGCATAGGAATCGATTTAGGGCGTCACTCCAGCGGCGGCGGCGGCGGCGGCGGCGGCGGCGGCGGGTCATCTTTTGGGATTTATAATATAGACTAGATGGCCTTTATTGCGCGATGCGCAATTTATATAGCCAGCTAATTTATATATGCTAGCCGTTTCCCGTATCTCGTATTCCGTATTCAGTATTCGGTATTCCTTATTCCTTATTCCGTATTCCGTATTCCGTATTCCGTAGTCCGTATGTCGTATTCCGTATCCCGTTCCCGTTCTTGTATCCCGTTCCCGTCTCCCGTTCCCGTATCCTGTTCCCGTATCCCGTTCCCGTATCCCGTTACCGTATCCCGTTACCGTATCCCGTTACCGTATCCCGTTACCGTATCCCGTTACCGTATCCCGTTATCGTATCCCGTTACCGTATCCCGTTACCGTATCCCGTTACCGTATCCCGTAACCGTATCCCGTTACCGTATCCCGTTACCGTATCCCGTTCACGTATCTATTTCCCGTATCCCGTTCCCGTATCCCGTTCCCGTATCCCGTTCCCGTATCCGGTTCCCGTATCTGGTTCCCGTATCCGGTTCCCGTATCCGGTTCCCGTATCCGGTTCCCGTATCCGGTTCCCGTATCCGGTTCCCGTATCCCGTTCCCGTATCCCGTTCCCGTATCCCGTTCCCGTATCCCGTTCCCGTATCCCGTATCCCGTTCCCGTATCCCGTTCCCGTATCTCGTTCCCGTATCCCGTTCCCGTATCCCGTACCCGTATCCCGTTCCCGTATCCCGTTCCCGTATCCCGTTCCATTATCCCGTTCCAGTATCCCGTTCTCGTTCCCGTATCCCGTTCCCGTATCCCGTTCCCGTATCCCGTTCCCGTATCCCGTTCGCGTATCCCGTTCACGTATCCCGTTCCCGTATCTCGTTCCCGTATCCTATTCCCGTATACCGTATCACGTATCCCGTTCCCGTATCCCGTTCCCGTATCCCGTTCCCGTATCCCGTTCCCGTATCCCGCTCCCGTATCCCGTTCCCGTATCCCGTTCCCGTATCCGTTCCCGTATCCCGTTCCCGTATCCCGTTCCCGTATCCCCTTCTCGTACCCCGTTCCCGTATCCCGTTCCCGTGTCCCGTTCCCGTATCCGTTCCCGTATCCCGTTCCCGTATCCCGTTCCCGTATCCCGTATCCCGTTCCCGTATCCCGTTCCCGTATCTCGTTCCCGTATCCCGTTCCCGTATCCCGTACCCGTATCCCGTTCCCGTATCCCGTTCCATTATCCCGTTCCAGTATCCCGTTCTCGTTCCCGTATCCCGTTCCCGTATCCCGTTCCGTATCCCGTTCCCGTATCCCGTTCGCGTATCCCGTTCACGTATCCGTTCCCGTATCTCGTTCCCGTATCCTATTCCCGTATACCGTATCCCGTATCCCGTTCCCGTATCCCGTTCCCGTATCCCGTTCCCGTATCCCGTTCCTGTATCCCGTTCCCGTATCCCGTTCCCGTATCCGTTCCCGTATCCCGTTCCCGTATCCCGTTCCCGTATCCCCTTCCCGTACCCCGTTCCCGTATCCCGTTCCCGTATCCCGTTCCCGTATCCCGTTCCCGTATCCCGTTCCCGTATCCCGTTCCCGTATCCCATTCCCGTATCCCGTTCCCGTATCCCGTTCCCGTATCCCGTTCCCGTATCCCGTTCCCGTATCCCGTTCCCGTATCCCGTTCCCGTATCATGCAACTGTATCCTGTTCTCGTATCCCGTTCCCGTATCCCGTTCCCGTATCCCGTTCCCATATCCCGTTCCGTATCCTGTTCCCGTATCCTGTTCCCGTATCCCGTTCCCGTATCTCGTTCCCGTATCCCGTTCCCGTATTCCGTTCCCGTATTCCGTTCCCGTATCCCGTTCCCGTTCCCGTATCCCGTATCCCATTCCCGTATGCCGTATCCCGTATCCCGTTCCCGTATCCCGTTCCCGTATCCCTTTCCGTTTCCCGTTCCCGTATCCCGTTCCCGTTCCCGTATACCGTTCCGGTATCCCGTTTCCGCATCCCGTTCCCGTATTCCTTTCCCATATCCTGTTCCCGTATCCCGTTCCCGTATCCCGTTCCCGTATCCCGTTCCCGTATCCCATTCCCGTATCCCGTTCCCGTATCCTGTTCCCGTATCCCGTTCCCGTATCCCGTATCCCGTTCCCGTATCCCGTTCCCGTATCCCTTTCCCGTATCCAGTTCCCGTATCCCGTTCCCGTATCCCGTTTCCATATCCCGTTCCCGTTTCCCGTATCTCGTTCCGTATCCTGTTCCCGTATCCTGTTCCCGTATCCTGTTCCCGTATCGCGTTCCCGTATACCGTTCCGTATCCTGTTCCCGTATCCCATTTCCCGTTCCCGTATCCCGTTCCCGTACCCAGTTCCCGTATCTCGTTCCCGTATCCCGTTCCCGTATCCCGTTCCCGTATCCCGTTCCCGTATCCCGTTCCCGTATCCCGTTCCCGTATCCCGTTCCCGTATCCCGTTCCCGTATCCCGTTCCCGTATCCCGTTCCCGTATCCCTTTACCCTATCCCGTTCCCGCATCCCGTTCCCGTATCCCGTTCCCGTATCCCGTTCCCCTATCTCGTTCTCGTATCCAGTTCCCGTATTCCGTTCCCGTATTCCGTTCCCGTATTCCGTTCCCGTATTCCGTTCCCGTATTCCGTTCCCGTATTCCGTTCCCGTATTCCGTTCCCGTATTCCGTTCCCGTATTCCGTTCCCGTATTCTGTTCACATATCCCGTTCCCGTATCCCGTTCCCGTATCCCATATCATGTTCCCGTATCCCATTCCCGTATCCCATTCCCGTATCCCATTCCCGTATCCCATTCCCGTATCCCATTCCCGTATCCCATTCCGGTTTCCCATTCCCGTATCCCATTCCCGTATCCCATTCCCGTATCCCATTCCCGTATCCCATTCCCGTATCCCATTCCCGTATCCCATTCCCGTATCCCATTCCCGTATCCCATTCCCGTATCCCATTCCCGTATCCCATTCCCGTATCCCATTCCCGTATCATATTCCGGTATCCCATTCCCGTATCCCATTCCCGTATCCCATTCCCGTATCCCATTCCCGTATCCCATTCCCGTATCCCATTCCCGTATCCCATTCTCGTATCCCATTCCCGTATCCCATTCCCGTATCCCATTCCCGTACCCGTTGCCGTATCCCATTCCTGTATCCCGTTGCCGTATCCCGTTCCAGTATCCCGTATCGCGCTCCCACTCCAGTCCCTGTTCTCGTATCCCGTTTCCGTATCTTGTTTCCGTATCCCATTCCCGTATCACGTTCCCGTATCACGTTCCTGTATCCCGTTCCCGTATCCCGTTCCGGTATCCCGTTCCCGTATCCCGTTCCCGTATCCCGTTCCCGTATCCCGTTCCCGTATCCCGTTCCCGTATCCCGTTCCCGTAGCCTGATCCCGTAGCCCGTTCCCGTGGCCCGTTCCCGTATCCCGCTCCCGTATCTTATTCCCGTATCTAGTACACCGTTCCGATATCTCCTTACCATATCTAGTTACCGTATCTCATTCCCGTATCGTGTTCTCGTATCTCGTTCCAGCATCCCTTTCCGTACCCAGTTTCCGTATCTTGTTGCCGTATTTCGTTCCCATATCTTCTTACCGTATCTCGTTCCCGTGTCGCAGTCTCTGCCAAAACATTTTAGCGGTTTACATGCCTGACATATGTCAACCGGCTTCAACAAAATCTCCCCGGGAGGGAGGTGCGACGTCAGCTAGTCATGCGCTCATTGATGAATTTGACTGCGGCAGTGTCAGTCTTGGGCAAACTTAAACGACGCTATTTTATTCGACGCAATTATTTCGCAACGTTAGCGTTGGTAATCGTTTACGTTTGACTTCAGCATAAGTTACCTATGAGCGTTTTACAGAATATTTTGGTTGGATATAGGTCAGCAAGAACGGTGCTATCCGTCAGTGTAAATTTGCCGGTCAAGTTTGTCCTCGTTTTGGGTGTTACGGCGGTGTGAAGGATTGCATTGTCCAAAAATATTGCATTTCAACTTCAACTCAAAAATATTAGTCACACAGCTTTGAGTAACACATCTAATTTGAAGACGGTCGCTGCGCCTGCAAAATGGTGCCCGGTTCAGCCTTCTACGTCGAACGGTTTCCGAGCACCAATTTAAATCCTGAATATGTCAATTTTATCATGAAAGTGGTGACAACTTTGCACGTGGCCCGCGCATCGCTCTGGACGACATTCTATACGCAAGGCCAATCAATTATCTATCACAAAGTGTTGCTCGCATATCGGTGCGACTCTCGGTTGCCGAGCAAGCGGCCGGGAAACCGCGCGAAACTTGGCCGTTTTTCGCGATTTAACAATGTCGCGTTTCCCATGTTAAACGAATGGCGCACGCGCACACGTGCCAACGCCGCACCGTCGGTCGGATGGACACCAAAACTTGATACGACCTGTTGAATCACGGGACCCAAAAGTGCTGAAAAAATCACGTTCATAACTCATCAGACGGCTGCACAGGAACCGATTTAGGGCGTCACTCCGGCGGCGGCGGCGGCGGCGGCGGCGGCGGCGGCGGCGGCGGCGGCGGCGGCGGGTCATCTTTTAGGATTTATAATATAGAGCCTAGATGGCCTTTATTGCGCGATGCGCAATTTATATAGCCAGCTAATTTATATATGCTAGCCGTTTCACGTATCTCGTATTCCGTATTCAGTATTCGGTATTCCTTATTCCGTATTCCGTAGTCCGTAGTCCGTAGTCCGTAGTCCGTATGTCGTATTCCGTACCCCGTTCCCGTTCTTGTATCCCGTTCCCGTCTCCCGTTCCCGTATCCTGTTCCCGTATCCCGTTCCCGTATCCCGTTACCGTATCCCGTTACCGTATCCCGTTACCGTATCCCGTTACCGTATCCCGTTACCGTATCCCGTTACCGTATCCCGTTACCGTATCCCGTTACCGTATCCCGTTACCGTATCCCGTTACCGTATCCCGTTCCCGTATCCCGTTCCCTTATCCCGTTCCCGTATCCGGTTCCCGTATCCGGTTCCCGTATCCGGTTCCCGTATCCGGTTCCCGTATCTGGTTCCCGTATCCGGTTCCCGTATCCCGTTCCCGTATCCCGTTCCCGTATCCCGTTCCCGTATCCCGTTCCATTATCGCGTTCCAGTATCCCGTTCTCGTTCCCGTATCCCGTTCCCGTATCCCGTATCCCGTTCCCGTATCCCGTTCCCGTATCCCGTTCCCGTATCCCGTTCGCGTATCCCGATCCCGTTCCCGTATCCTATTCCCGTAAACCGTATCCCGTATCCCGTTCCCGTATCCCGTTCCCGTATCCTGTTCCCGTATCCTGTTCCCGTATCCCGTTCCCGTATCCCGTTCCCGTATCCCGTTCCCGTATCCCGTTCCCGTATCCCGTATCCCGTTCCCGTATCCCGTTCCCGTATCCCGTTCCCGTATCCCGATCCCGTTCCCGTATCATACAACTGTATCCCTTTCTCTTATCCCGTTCCCGTATCCCGTTCCCGTATCCCGTTCCCATATCCCGTTCCCATATCCCGTTCCCGTATCCTGTTCCCGTATCCTATTCCCGTATCCCGTTCCCGTATCCCGTTCCCGTATCCCGTTCCCGTATCCCGTATCCCGTTCCCGTATCGCGTTCCCGTATACCGTTCCGTATCCCATTCCCGTATTACGTATCCCGTTCCCGTATCCCGTTCCCGTATCCAGTGCCCGTATCCCGTTCCCGTATCCCGTTCCCGTATCCCGTTCCCGTATCCCGTTCCCGTATTTCGTTCCCGTATCCCGTTCCCGTATCCCGTTCCCGTATCCCGTTCCCGTATCCTGTTCCCGTATCCCGTTCCTGTATCCCGTTCCCGTATCCCGTTTCCGTATCCCTTTACCCTATCCCGTTCCCGCATCCCGTTCCCGTATCCCGTTCCCCTATCTCGTTCTCGTATCCAGTTCCCGTATTCCGTTCCCGTATTCCGTTCCCGTATTCCGTTCCCGTATTCCGTTCCCGTATTCTGTTCCCGTATCCCGTTCCCGTATCCCATATCATGTTCCCGTATCCCATTCCCGTATCCCATTCCCGTATCCCATTCCCGTATCCCATTTCCGTATCCCATTCCCGTATCCCATTCCCGTATCCCATTCCCGTATCCCATTCCCGTATCCCATTCCCGTATCCCATTCCCGTATCCCATTCCCGTATCCCATTCCCGTATCCCGTTCCCGTACCCGTTGCCGTATCCCTTCCTGTATCCCGTTGCCGTATCCCGTTCCAGTATCCCGTATCGGGCTCCCACTCCAGTCCCCGTTCTCGTATCCCGTTTCCGTATCTTGTTTCCGTATCCCATTCCCGTATCACGTTCCCGTATCACGTTCCTGTATCCCGTTCCCGTATCCCGTTCCCGTATCCCGTTCCCGTATCTCGTTCCCGTATCCCGTTCCCGTATCCCGTTCCCGTATCCCGTTCCCGTAGCCCGTTCCCGTAGCCCGTTCCCGTGACCCGTTCCCGTATGCCGCTCCCGTATCTTATTCCCGTATCTAGTACACCGTTCCGATATCTCCTTACCATATCTAGTTACCGTATCCCATTCCCGTATCGTGTTCTCGTATCTCGTTCCAGCATCCCTTTCCGTACCCAGTTCCGTATCTTGTTGCCGTAGTTCGTTCCCATATCTTCTTACCGTATCTCGTTCCCGTGTCGCAGTCTCTGCCAAAACATTTTAGCGGTTTACATGCCTGACATATGTCAACCGGCTTCAACAAAATCTCCCCGGGAGGGAGGTGCGACGTCTGCTAGTCATGCGCTCATTGATGAATTTGACTGCGGCAGTGTCAGTCTTGGTCAAACTTAAACGACGCTATTTTATTCGACGCAATTATTTTGCAACGTTAGCGTCGGTAATCGTTTACGTTTGACTTCAGCATAAGTTCCCTATCAGCGATTTACAGAATATTTTGGGTGGATATAGGTCAGCAAGAACAGTGCTATCCGTCTGTGTAAATTTGCCGGTCAAGTTTGTCCTCGTTTTGGGTGTTACGGCGGTGTGAAGGATTGCATTGTCCAAAAATATTGCATTTCAACTTCAACTCCAAAATATTAGTCACACAGCTTTGAGTAACACATCTAATTTGAAGACGGTCGCTGCGCCTGCAAAATGGTGCCCGGTTCAGCCTTCTACGTCGAACGGTTTCCGAGCACCAATTGTAATCCTGAATATGCCAATTTTATCATGAAAGTGGTCACACCTTTGCACGTGGCACGCGCATCGCTCTGGCCGACATCCTATACGCAAGGCCAATCGATTATCTATCACATAGTGTTGCTCGCATATCGCTGCTATTCTTGGTTGCCGAGCAAGCGGCCGGGGAACCGGGCGAAACTTGCCCGATTTTCGCGATTTCACAATGTCGCGTTTCCCATGTTAAACGAATGGCGCACGCGCGCACGTGCCGACGCCGCACCGTCGGTCGGATCAACACCAAAACTTGATACGACCTGTTGAATCACGGGACCCAAAAGTCCTGAAAAAATCCTCCTCATAACTCATCAGACGACTGCACAGGAACCGATTTAGGGCGTCACTCCGGCGGCGGCGGCGGCGGCGGCGGCGGGTCATCTTTTAGGATTTATAATATAGGGATAACTAGATAGATGGCCTTTATTGCGCGATGCGCAATTTATATAGCCAGCTTATTTATATATGCTAGCCGTTTCCAGTGTCCCGTATTCCGTATTCCGTATTCCGTTTTCACTATTCCGTATTCCGTATTCCGTATTCCGTATTCCTTATTCCGTATTCCGTATTCTGTATTCCGTATCTCGTACCTCATATTCCGTATTCCGTATTCCGTATTCCGTATTACGTCTCCCGTTCCCGTATCCCGTTCCCGTATCCCGTTCTCGTATCCCGTTCCCGTATCCCGTTCACGTATCCCGTTCCCGTATCCCGTTCCCGTATCTCGTTCCCGTATCCCGTTCCCGTATCCCGTTCCCGTATCCCGTTCCCGTATCCCGTTCCCGTATCCCGTTGCCATATCCCGTTCCTGTACCCCGTTCCCGTATCCCGTTCCCGTATCCCGTTCCCGTATCCCGTTCCCGTATCCCGTTCCCGTATCCCATTCCCGTATCCCGTTTCCGTATCCCGTTCCCGTATCCCGCTCCCGTATCCCGTCCCCGTATCCCGTCCCCGTATCCCGTCCCCGTATCCCGTCCCCGTATCTCGTCCCCGTATCCCGTCCCCGTATCCCGTCCCCGTATCCCGTTCAAGTATACCGCCCCCGTATACCGTTTCCGTATCCCGTTCCCGAATCCCGTTCCCGTATCCCGTTGCCGTATCCCGTTGCCGTTTCCCGTTCCCGTATTCCGTTACCGTATCCCGTTCCCGTATCCCGTTCCCGTATCCCGTTCCCGTATCCCGTTCCCGTATCCCGTTCCCGTATCCCGTTCCCGTATCCCGTTCCCGTATCCCGTTCCCGTATCCTGTTCCCGTATCCCGTTCCCGTATCCCGTTCCCGTATCCCGTTCCCGTATCATGTTCCCGTATCCCGTTTCCGTATCGCGTTTCCGTATCGCGTTCGCGTATCCCGTTCCCGTATCACGTCCCCGTATCCCGTTCCCGTATCCCGTATTCTGTATCCCTTTCCCGTATGCCGTTTCCGTATCCCGTCTCCCGCTCCCGTATCCCGTTCTCGTATCCTGTTCCCGTATCCCGTTCCCGTATCCAGTTCTCGTGTCCCGTATCCCGTATCCCGTATCCCGTATTCCGTTCCCGTATCCTGTTCTCGTATCCCGTTCCCGTATTCCGTTCCCGTATCTCGTTCCCGTATCCCGTTCCCGTATCCCGTTCCCGTATCCCGTTCCCGTATCCCGTTCACGTCTCCCGTTCCTGTATCCCGTATGCCGTTCCCGTATCCCGTATCCTGTTCCCGTATCCCATTCCCGTATCCCATTCCCGTATCCCATTCCCGTATCCCATTCCCGTATCCCATTCCCGTATCCCATTCCCGTATCTCATTCCCGTATCCCATTCCCGTATCCCATTCCCGTATCCCATTCCCGTATCCCATTCCCGTATCCCATTCCCGTATCCCATTCCCGTATCCCATTCCCGTATCCCATTCCCGTATCCCATTCCCGTATCCCATTCCCGTATCCCATTCCCGTATCCCATTCCCGTATCCCATTCCCGTATCCCATTCCCGTATCCCATTCCCGTATCCCATTCCCGTATCCCATTCCCGTATCCCATTCCCGTATCCCATTCCCGTATTCCATTCCCGTATCCCATTCCCGTATCCCATTCCCGCATCCCATTCCCGTATCCCATTCCCGTATCCCATTCTTGTATCCCATTCCCGTATCCCATTCCCGTATCCCATTCCCGTATCCCATTCCCGTATCCCATTCCCGTATCCCATTCTCGTATCCCATTCCCGTATCCCGTTGCCGTATCCCGTTCCAGTATCCCGTATCGCGTTCCCACTCCAGTCCCCGTTCCCGTATCCCGTTTCTGTATCTTGTTTCCGTATCCCATTCCCGTATCACGTTCCCGTATCCCGTTCACGTATGCCGTTCACGTATCCCGTTCACGTATCCCGTTCCCGTATCCCGTTCCCGTATCCCGTTCACTTATTCCGCTCCCGTATCCCGCTCCCGTATCTCATTCCCGTTTCTTGTATACCGTTCCGATATCTCCTTACCATATCTAGTTCCCGTATCTCATTCCTGTATCCTGTTCCCGTATCTCGTTCCAGCATCCCTTTCTCGTACCCAGTTTCCGTATCTTGTTGCCGTATTTCGTTCCCATATCTTCTTACCGTATCTCGTTCCCGTGTCGCAGTCTCTGCCAAAACATTTTAGCGGTTTACATGCCTGAAATATGTCAACCGGCTTCAGCAAAATCTCCCCGGGAGGGAGGTGCGACGTCAGCTAGTCATGCGCTCATTGATGAATTTGACTGCGGCAGTGTCAGTCTTGGGCAAACTTAAACGATGCTATTTTATTCGACGCAATTATTTCGCAACGTTAGCGTCGGTAATCGTTTACGTTTGACTTTAGCATAAGTTACCTATGAGCGATTTACATAATATTTTGGGTGGATATAGGTCAGCAAGAACGGCGCTATCCGTCTGTGTAAATTTGCCGGTCAAGTTTGTCCTCGTTTTGGGTGCTACGGCGGTGTGAAGCATTAAATGGTCGAAAAATATTGTATTTCAACTTCAACGCCACAATATTAGTCACACAGCTTGGAGTAACACATATAATTTGAAGACGGTCGCTGCGCCTGCAAAATGGTGCCCGGTTATATAATACAGGCCCTAGAGGGCCTGTATTGCGCGATGCGCAATTTATATAGCCTTCAATTTATATAGCCAGCTAATATCCCGTTCCCGTATCCCGTATCCCATTCCGGTATCCTGTATCCCGCATCCCGCATCCTGCATCCCGCATCCCGCATCTCGCATCCCGCATCCCGCATCCTGCATCCTGCATCTTGCATCCCGCATCCCGAATCCTGTATCCCGTATCACGTATCACGTGTCCCGTATCCCGTATTCTGGATCACGTCTCCCGTATCCCGTACCCCGTTCCCGTATTCCGTGCCTGTTGATGTTCCCGTATCTCATTCCCGTATCCCGTATCACGTTCCCGTATCCTTTTCCGGTATCCCGTTCCCGTATCACGTTCCCGTATCCCGTTCCCGTATCCCGTTCCCGTATTCCGTTCCCGTATTCCGTTCCCGTATTCCGTTCCCGAATTCCGTTCCCGTATTCCGTTCCCGTAGTCCGTTCCCGTATCCCGTTCCCGTATCCCGTTCCCGTATCCCGTTCCCGTATCCCGTTCCCGTATCCCATATCATGTTCTCGTATCCCATTCCCGTATCCCATTCCCGTATCCAATTCCCGTATCCCATTCCCGTATCCCATTCCCGTATCCCATTCCCGTATCCCATTACCGTATCCCATTCCCGTATCCCATTCTAGTATCCCATTCCCGTATCCCATTCCCGTATCCCATTCCCGTATCCCATTCCCGTATCCTATTCCCGTATCCCATTCCCGTATCCCATTCCCGCATCCCATTCCCGTATCCCATTCCCGTATCCCATTCCCGTATCCCATTCCCGTATCCCATTCCCGTATCCCATTCTCGTATCCCATTCCCGTATCCCATTCCCGCATCCCATTCCCGTACCCGTTGCCGTATCCCATTCATGTATCCCGTTGCCGTATCCCGTTCCAGTATCCCGTATCGCGCTCCCACTCCAGTCCCCGTTCTCGTATCCCGTTTCCGTATCTTGTTTCCGTATCCCATTCCCGTATCACGTTCCCGTATCCCGTTCACGTATCCCGTTCCCGGATCCCGTTCCCGTATCCCGTTCCCGTATCCCGTTCCCGTATCCCGTTCCCGTACCCGTATCCCGTTCCCGTATCCCGTTCCCGTATCCCGTTCCCGTATCCCGTTCCCGTATCCCGTTCCCGTATCCCGATCCCGTTCCCGTATCATACAACTGTATCCCTTTCTCTTATCCCGTTCCCGTATCCCGTTCCCGTATCCCGTTCCCATATCCCGTTCCCGTATCCTGTTCCCGTATCCTGTTCCCGTATCCCGTTCCCGTATCCCGTTCCCGTATCCCGTTACCGTATCCCGTTCCCGTATCCCGTTCCCGTATCCCTATCCCGTTCCCGTATCGCGTTCCCGTATACCGTTCCGTATCCCATTCCCGTATTCCGTATCCCGTTCCCGTATCCCGTTCCCGTATCCAGTGCCCGTATCCCGTTCCCGTATCCCGTTCCCGTATCCCGTTCCCGTATCCCGTTCCCGTATCCCGTATCCCGTTCCCGTATCCCGTATCCCGTTCCCGTATCCCGTTCCCGTATCCCGTTCCCGTATCCCGTTTCCGTATCCCTTTACCCTATCCCGTTCCCGCATCCCGTTCCCGTATCCCGTTCCCCTATCTCGTTCTCGTATCCGGTTCCCGTATTCCGTTCCCGTATTCCGTTCCCGTATTCCGTTCCCGTATTCCGTTCCCGTATTCTGTTCCCGTATCCCGTTCCCGTATCCCATGACATGTTCCCGTATCCCATTCCCGTATCCCATTCCCGTATCCCATTCCCGTATCCCATTTCCGTATCCCATTCCCGTATCCCATTCCCGTATCCCATTCCTGTATCCCATTCCCGTATCCCATTCCCGTATCCCATTCCCGTACCCGATGCTGTATCCCATTCCTGTATCCCGTTGCCGTATCCCGTTCCAGTATCCCGTATCGGGCTCCCACTCCAGTCCCCGTTCTCGTATCCCGTTTCCGTATCTTGTTTCTGTATCCCATTCCCGTATCACGTTCCCGTATCACGTTCCTGTATCCCGTTCCCGTATCCCGTTCCCGTATCCCGTTCCCGTATCTCGTTCCCGTATCCCGTTCCCGTATCCCGTTCCCGTATCCCGTTCCCGTAGCCCGTTCCCGTAGCCCGTTCCCGTGACCCGTTCCCGTATGCCGCTCCCGTATCTTATTCCCGTATCTAGTACACCGTTCCGATATCTCCTTACCATATCTAGTTACCGTATCCCATTCCCGTATCGTGTTCTCGTATCTCGTTCCAGCATCCCTTTCCGTACCCAGTTCCGTATCTTGTTGCCGTAGTTCGTTCCCATATCTTCTTACCGTATCTCGTTCCCGTGTCGCAGTCTCTGCCAAAACATTTTAGCGGTTTACATGCCTGACATATGTCAACCGGCTTCAACAAAATCTCCCCGGGAGGGAGGTGCGACGTCTGCTAGTCATGCGCTCATTGATGAATTTGACTGCGGCAGTGTCAGTCTTGGTCAAACTTAAACGACGCTATTTTATTCGACGCAATTATTTTGCAACGTTAGCGTCGGTAATCGTTTACGTTTGACTTCAGCATAAGTTCCCTATCAGCGATTTACAGAATATTTTGGGTGGATATAGGTCAGCAAGAACAGTGCTATCCGTCTGTGTAAATTTGCCGGTCAAGTTTGTCCTCGTTTTGGGTGTTACGGCGGTGTGAAGGATTGCATTGTCCAAAAATATTGCATTTCAACTTCAACTCCAAAATATTAGTCACACAGCTTTGAGTAACACATCTAATTTGAAGACGGTCGCTGCGCCTGCAAAATGGTGCCCGGTTCAGCCTTCTACGTCGAACGGTTTCCGAGCACCAATTGTAATCCTGAATATGCCAATTTTATCATGAAAGTGGTCACACCTTTGCACGTGGCACGCGCATCGCTCTGGCCGACATCCTATACGCAAGGCCAATCGATTATCTATCACATAGTGTTGCTCGCATATCGCTGCTATTCTTGGTTGCCGAGCAAGCGGCCGGGGAACCGGGCGAAACTTGCCCGATTTTCGCGATTTCACAATGTCGCGTTTCCCATGTTAAACGAATGGCGCACGCGCGCACGTGCCGACGCCGCACCGTCGGTCGGATCAACACCAAAACTTGATACGACCTGTTGAATCACGGGACCCAAAAGTCCTGAAAAAATCCTCCTCATAACTCATCAGACGACTGCACAGGAACCGATTTAGGGCGTCACTCCGGCGGCGGCGGCGGCGGCGGCGGCGGGTCATCTTTTAGGATTTATAATATAGGGATAACTAGATAGATGGCCTTTATTGCGCGATGCGCAATTTATATAGCCAGCTTATTTATATATGCTAGCCGTTTCCAGTGTCCCGTATTCCGTATTCCGTATTCCGTTTTCACTATTCCGTATTCCGTATTCCGTATTCCGTATTCCTTATTCCGTATTCCGTATTCTGTATTCCGTATCTCGTACCTCATATTCCGTATTCCGTATTCCGTATTCCGTATTACGTCTCCCGTTCCCGTATCCCGTTCCCGTATCCCGTTCTCGTATCCCGTTCCCGTATCCCGTTCACGTATCCCGTTCCCGTATCCCGTTCCCGTATCTCGTTCCCGTATCCCGTTCCCGTATCCCGTTCCCGTATCCCGTTCCCGTATCCCGTTCCCGTATCCCGTTGCCATATCCCGTTCCTGTACCCCGTTCCCGTATCCCGTTCCCGTATCCCGTTCCCGTATCCCGTTCCCGTATCCCGTTCCCGTATCCCATTCCCGTATCCCGTTTCCGTATCCCGTTCCCGTATCCCGCTCCCGTATCCCGTCCCCGTATCCCGTCCCCGTATCCCGTCCCCGTATCCCGTCCCCGTATCTCGTCCCCGTATCCCGTCCCCGTATCCCGTCCCCGTATCCCGTTCAAGTATACCGCCCCCGTATACCGTTTCCGTATCCCGTTCCCGAATCCCGTTCCCGTATCCCGTTGCCGTATCCCGTTGCCGTTTCCCGTTCCCGTATTCCGTTACCGTATCCCGTTCCCGTATCCCGTTCCCGTATCCCGTTCCCGTATCCCGTTCCCGTATCCCGTTCCCGTATCCCGTTCCCGTATCCCGTTCCCGTATCCCGTTCCCGTATCCTGTTCCCGTATCCCGTTCCCGTATCCCGTTCCCGTATCCCGTTCCCGTATCATGTTCCCGTATCCCGTTTCCGTATCGCGTTTCCGTATCGCGTTCGCGTATCCCGTTCCCGTATCACGTCCCCGTATCCCGTTCCCGTATCCCGTATTCTGTATCCCTTTCCCGTATGCCGTTTCCGTATCCCGTCTCCCGCTCCCGTATCCCGTTCTCGTATCCTGTTCCCGTATCCCGTTCCCGTATCCAGTTCTCGTGTCCCGTATCCCGTATCCCGTATCCCGTATTCCGTTCCCGTATCCTGTTCTCGTATCCCGTTCCCGTATTCCGTTCCCGTATCTCGTTCCCGTATCCCGTTCCCGTATCCCGTTCCCGTATCCCGTTCCCGTATCCCGTTCACGTCTCCCGTTCCTGTATCCCGTATGCCGTTCCCGTATCCCGTATCCTGTTCCCGTATCCCATTCCCGTATCCCATTCCCGTATCCCATTCCCGTATCCCATTCCCGTATCCCATTCCCGTATCCCATTCCCGTATCTCATTCCCGTATCCCATTCCCGTATCCCATTCCCGTATCCCATTCCCGTATCCCATTCCCGTATCCCATTCCCGTATCCCATTCCCGTATCCCATTCCCGTATCCCATTCCCGTATCCCATTCCCGTATCCCATTCCCGTATCCCATTCCCGTATCCCATTCCCGTATCCCATTCCCGTATCCCATTCCCGTATCCCATTCCCGTATCCCATTCCCGTATCCCATTCCCGTATCCCATTCCCGTATCCCATTCCCGTATTCCATTCCCGTATCCCATTCCCGTATCCCATTCCCGCATCCCATTCCCGTATCCCATTCCCGTATCCCATTCTTGTATCCCATTCCCGTATCCCATTCCCGTATCCCATTCCCGTATCCCATTCCCGTATCCCATTCCCGTATCCCATTCTCGTATCCCATTCCCGTATCCCGTTGCCGTATCCCGTTCCAGTATCCCGTATCGCGTTCCCACTCCAGTCCCCGTTCCCGTATCCCGTTTCTGTATCTTGTTTCCGTATCCCATTCCCGTATCACGTTCCCGTATCCCGTTCACGTATGCCGTTCACGTATCCCGTTCACGTATCCCGTTCCCGTATCCCGTTCCCGTATCCCGTTCACTTATTCCGCTCCCGTATCCCGCTCCCGTATCTCATTCCCGTTTCTTGTATACCGTTCCGATATCTCCTTACCATATCTAGTTCCCGTATCTCATTCCTGTATCCTGTTCCCGTATCTCGTTCCAGCATCCCTTTCTCGTACCCAGTTTCCGTATCTTGTTGCCGTATTTCGTTCCCATATCTTCTTACCGTATCTCGTTCCCGTGTCGCAGTCTCTGCCAAAACATTTTAGCGGTTTACATGCCTGAAATATGTCAACCGGCTTCAGCAAAATCTCCCCGGGAGGGAGGTGCGACGTCAGCTAGTCATGCGCTCATTGATGAATTTGACTGCGGCAGTGTCAGTCTTGGGCAAACTTAAACGATGCTATTTTATTCGACGCAATTATTTCGCAACGTTAGCGTCGGTAATCGTTTACGTTTGACTTTAGCATAAGTTACCTATGAGCGATTTACATAATATTTTGGGTGGATATAGGTCAGCAAGAACGGCGCTATCCGTCTGTGTAAATTTGCCGGTCAAGTTTGTCCTCGTTTTGGGTGCTACGGCGGTGTGAAGCATTAAATGGTCGAAAAATATTGTATTTCAACTTCAACGCCACAATATTAGTCACACAGCTTGGAGTAACACATATAATTTGAAGACGGTCGCTGCGCCTGCAAAATGGTGCCCGGTTATATAATACAGGCCCTAGAGGGCCTGTATTGCGCGATGCGCAATTTATATAGCCTTCAATTTATATAGCCAGCTAATATCCCGTTCCCGTATCCCGTATCCCATTCCGGTATCCTGTATCCCGCATCCCGCATCCTGCATCCCGCATCCCGCATCTCGCATCCCGCATCCCGCATCCTGCATCCTGCATCTTGCATCCCGCATCCCGAATCCTGTATCCCGTATCACGTATCACGTGTCCCGTATCCCGTATTCTGGATCACGTCTCCCGTATCCCGTACCCCGTTCCCGTATTCCGTGCCTGTTGATGTTCCCGTATCTCATTCCCGTATCCCGTATCACGTTCCCGTATCCTTTTCCGGTATCCCGTTCCCGTATCACGTTCCCGTATCCCGTTCCCGTATCCCGTTCCCGTATTCCGTTCCCGTATTCCGTTCCCGTATTCCGTTCCCGAATTCCGTTCCCGTATTCCGTTCCCGTAGTCCGTTCCCGTATCCCGTTCCCGTATCCCGTTCCCGTATCCCGTTCCCGTATCCCGTTCCCGTATCCCATATCATGTTCTCGTATCCCATTCCCGTATCCCATTCCCGTATCCAATTCCCGTATCCCATTCCCGTATCCCATTCCCGTATCCCATTCCCGTATCCCATTACCGTATCCCATTCCCGTATCCCATTCTAGTATCCCATTCCCGTATCCCATTCCCGTATCCCATTCCCGTATCCCATTCCCGTATCCTATTCCCGTATCCCATTCCCGTATCCCATTCCCGCATCCCATTCCCGTATCCCATTCCCGTATCCCATTCCCGTATCCCATTCCCGTATCCCATTCCCGTATCCCATTCTCGTATCCCATTCCCGTATCCCATTCCCGCATCCCATTCCCGTACCCGTTGCCGTATCCCATTCATGTATCCCGTTGCCGTATCCCGTTCCAGTATCCCGTATCGCGCTCCCACTCCAGTCCCCGTTCTCGTATCCCGTTTCCGTATCTTGTTTCCGTATCCCATTCCCGTATCACGTTCCCGTATCCCGTTCACGTATCCCGTTCCCGGATCCCGTTCCCGTATCCCGTTCCCGTATCCCGTTCCCGTATCCCGTTCCCGTACCCGTATCCCGTTCCCGTATCCCGTTCCCGTATCCCGTTCCCGTATCCCGTTCCCGTATCCCGTTCCCGTATCCCGATCCCGTTCCCGTATCATACAACTGTATCCCTTTCTCTTATCCCGTTCCCGTATCCCGTTCCCGTATCCCGTTCCCATATCCCGTTCCCGTATCCTGTTCCCGTATCCTGTTCCCGTATCCCGTTCCCGTATCCCGTTCCCGTATCCCGTTACCGTATCCCGTTCCCGTATCCCGTTCCCGTATCCCTATCCCGTTCCCGTATCGCGTTCCCGTATACCGTTCCGTATCCCATTCCCGTATTCCGTATCCCGTTCCCGTATCCCGTTCCCGTATCCAGTGCCCGTATCCCGTTCCCGTATCCCGTTCCCGTATCCCGTTCCCGTATCCCGTTCCCGTATCCCGTATCCCGTTCCCGTATCCCGTATCCCGTTCCCGTATCCCGTTCCCGTATCCCGTTCCCGTATCCCGTTTCCGTATCCCTTTACCCTATCCCGTTCCCGCATCCCGTTCCCGTATCCCGTTCCCCTATCTCGTTCTCGTATCCGGTTCCCGTATTCCGTTCCCGTATTCCGTTCCCGTATTCCGTTCCCGTATTCCGTTCCCGTATTCTGTTCCCGTATCCCGTTCCCGTATCCCATGACATGTTCCCGTATCCCATTCCCGTATCCCATTCCCGTATCCCATTCCCGTATCCCATTTCCGTATCCCATTCCCGTATCCCATTCCCGTATCCCATTCCTGTATCCCATTCCCGTATCCCATTCCCGTATCCCATTCCCGTACCCGATGCTGTATCCCATTCCTGTATCCCGTTGCCGTATCCCGTTCCAGTATCCCGTATCGGGCTCCCACTCCAGTCCCCGTTCTCGTATCCCGTTTCCGTATCTTGTTTCTGTATCCCATTCCCGTATCACGTTCCCGTATCACGTTCCTGTATCCCGTTCCCGTATCCCGTTCCCGTATCCCGTTCCCGTATCTCGTTCCCGTATCCCGTTCCCGTATCCCGTTCCCGTATCCCGTTCCCGTAGCCCGTTCCCGTAGCCCGTTCCCGTGACCCGTTCCCGTATGCCGCTCCCGTATCTTATTCCCGTATCTAGTAAACCGTTCCGATATCTCCTTACCATATCTAGTTACCGTATCTCATTCCCGTATCGTGTTCTCGTATCTCGTTCCAGCATCCCTTTCCGTACCCAGTTCCGTATCTTGTTGCCGTATTTCGTTCCCATATCTTCTTACCGTATCTCGTTCCCGTGTCGCAGTCTCTGCCAAAACATTTTAGCGGCTTACATGCCTGACATATGTCAACCGGCTTCAACAAAATCTCCCCGGGAGGGAGGTGCGACGTCTGCTAGTCATGCGCTCATTGATGAATTTGGCTGCGGCAGTGTCAGTCTTGGGCAAACTTAAACGACGCTATGTTATTCGACGCAATTATTTTGCAACGTTAGCGTCGGTAATCGTTTACGTTTGACTTCAGCATAAGTTCCCTATCAGCGATTTACAGAATATTTTGGGTGGATATAGGTCAGCAAGAACAGTGCTATCCGTCTGTGTAAATTTGCCGGTCAAGTTTGTCCTCGTTTTGGGTGTTACGGCGGTGTGAAGGATTGCATTGTCCAAAAATATTGCATTTCAACTTCAACTCCAAAATATTAGTCACACAGCTTTGAGGAACACATCTAATTTGAAGACGGTCGCTGCGCCTGCAAAATGGTGCCCGGTTCAGCCTTCTACGTCGAACGGTTTCCGAGCACCAATTGTAATCCTGAATATGCCAATTGTATCATGAAAGTGGTCACACCTTTGCACGTGGCACGCGCATCGCTCTGGCCGACATCCTATACGCAAGGCCAATCGATTATCTATCACATAGTGTTGCTCGCATATCGCTGCTATTCTTGGTTGCCGAGCAAGCGGCCGGGGAACCGGGCGAAACTTGCCCGATTTTCGCGATTTCACAATGTCGCGTTTCCCATGTTAAACGAATGGCGCACGCGCGCACGTGCCGACGCCGCACCGTCGGTCGGATCAACACCAAAACTTGATACGACCTGTTGAATCACGGGACCCAAAAGTCCTGAAAAAATCCTCCTCATAACTCATCAGACGACTGCACAGGAACCGATTTAGGGCGTCACTCCGGCGGCGGCGGCGGCGGCGGCGGCGGGTCATCTTTTAGGATTTATAATATAGGGATAACTAGATAGATGGCCTTTATTGCGCGATGCGCAATTTATATAGCCAGCTTATTTATATATGCTAGCCGTTTCCAGTGTCCCGTATTCCGTATTCCGTATTCCGTTTTCACTATTCCGTATTCCGTATTCCGTATTCCGTATTCCTTATTCCGTATTCCGTATTCTGTATTCCGTATCTCGTACCTCATATTCCGTATTCCGTATTCCGTATTCCGTATTACGTCTCCCGTTCCCGTATCCCGTTCCCGTATCCCGTTCTCGTATCCCGTTCCCGTATCCCGTTCACGTATCCCGTTCCCGTATCCCGTTCCCGTATCTCGTTCCCGTATCCCGTTCCCGTATCCCGTTCCCGTATCCCGTTCCCGTATCCCGTTCCCGTATCCCGTTGCCATATCCCGTTCCTGTACCCCGTTCCCGTATCCCGTTCCCGTATCCCGTTCCCGTATCCCGTTCCCGTATCCCGTTCCCGTATCCCATTCCCGTATCCCGTTTCCGTATCCCGTTCCCGTATCCCGCTCCCGTATCCCGTCCCCGTATCCCGTCCCCGTATCCCGTCCCCGTATCCCGTCCCCGTATCTCGTCCCCGTATCCCGTCCCCGTATCCCGTCCCCGTATCCCGTTCAAGTATACCGCCCCCGTATACCGTTTCCGTATCCCGTTCCCGAATCCCGTTCCCGTATCCCGTTGCCGTATCCCGTTGCCGTTTCCCGTTCCCGTATTCCGTTACCGTATCCCGTTCCCGTATCCCGTTCCCGTATCCCGTTCCCGTATCCCGTTCCCGTATCCCGTTCCCGTATCCCGTTCCCGTATCCCGTTCCCGTATCCCGTTCCCGTATCCTGTTCCCGTATCCCGTTCCCGTATCCCGTTCCCGTATCCCGTTCCCGTATCATGTTCCCGTATCCCGTTTCCGTATCGCGTTTCCGTATCGCGTTCGCGTATCCCGTTCCCGTATCACGTCCCCGTATCCCGTTCCCGTATCCCGTATTCTGTATCCCTTTCCCGTATGCCGTTTCCGTATCCCGTCTCCCGCTCCCGTATCCCGTTCTCGTATCCTGTTCCCGTATCCCGTTCCCGTATCCAGTTCTCGTGTCCCGTATCCCGTATCCCGTATCCCGTATTCCGTTCCCGTATCCTGTTCTCGTATCCCGTTCCCGTATTCCGTTCCCGTATCTCGTTCCCGTATCCCGTTCCCGTATCCCGTTCCCGTATCCCGTTCCCGTATCCCGTTCACGTCTCCCGTTCCTGTATCCCGTATGCCGTTCCCGTATCCCGTATCCTGTTCCCGTATCCCATTCCCGTATCCCATTCCCGTATCCCATTCCCGTATCCCATTCCCGTATCCCATTCCCGTATCCCATTCCCGTATCTCATTCCCGTATCCCATTCCCGTATCCCATTCCCGTATCCCATTCCCGTATCCCATTCCCGTATCCCATTCCCGTATCCCATTCCCGTATCCCATTCCCGTATCCCATTCCCGTATCCCATTCCCGTATCCCATTCCCGTATCCCATTCCCGTATCCCATTCCCGTATCCCATTCCCGTATCCCATTCCCGTATCCCATTCCCGTATCCCATTCCCGTATCCCATTCCCGTATCCCATTCCCGTATCCCATTCCCGTATTCCATTCCCGTATCCCATTCCCGTATCCCATTCCCGCATCCCATTCCCGTATCCCATTCCCGTATCCCATTCTTGTATCCCATTCCCGTATCCCATTCCCGTATCCCATTCCCGTATCCCATTCCCGTATCCCATTCCCGTATCCCATTCTCGTATCCCATTCCCGTATCCCGTTGCCGTATCCCGTTCCAGTATCCCGTATCGCGTTCCCACTCCAGTCCCCGTTCCCGTATCCCGTTTCTGTATCTTGTTTCCGTATCCCATTCCCGTATCACGTTCCCGTATCCCGTTCACGTATGCCGTTCACGTATCCCGTTCACGTATCCCGTTCCCGTATCCCGTTCCCGTATCCCGTTCACTTATTCCGCTCCCGTATCCCGCTCCCGTATCTCATTCCCGTTTCTTGTATACCGTTCCGATATCTCCTTACCATATCTAGTTCCCGTATCTCATTCCTGTATCCTGTTCCCGTATCTCGTTCCAGCATCCCTTTCTCGTACCCAGTTTCCGTATCTTGTTGCCGTATTTCGTTCCCATATCTTCTTACCGTATCTCGTTCCCGTGTCGCAGTCTCTGCCAAAACATTTTAGCGGTTTACATGCCTGAAATATGTCAACCGGCTTCAGCAAAATCTCCCCGGGAGGGAGGTGCGACGTCAGCTAGTCATGCGCTCATTGATGAATTTGACTGCGGCAGTGTCAGTCTTGGGCAAACTTAAACGATGCTATTTTATTCGACGCAATTATTTCGCAACGTTAGCGTCGGTAATCGTTTACGTTTGACTTTAGCATAAGTTACCTATGAGCGATTTACATAATATTTTGGGTGGATATAGGTCAGCAAGAACGGCGCTATCCGTCTGTGTAAATTTGCCGGTCAAGTTTGTCCTCGTTTTGGGTGCTACGGCGGTGTGAAGCATTAAATGGTCGAAAAATATTGTATTTCAACTTCAACGCCACAATATTAGTCACACAGCTTGGAGTAACACATATAATTTGAAGACGGTCGCTGCGCCTGCAAAATGGTGCCCGGTTATATAATACAGGCCCTAGAGGGCCTGTATTGCGCGATGCGCAATTTATATAGCCTTCAATTTATATAGCCAGCTAATATCCCGTTCCCGTATCCCGTATCCCATTCCGGTATCCTGTATCCCGCATCCCGCATCCTGCATCCCGCATCCCGCATCTCGCATCCCGCATCCCGCATCCTGCATCCTGCATCTTGCATCCCGCATCCCGAATCCTGTATCCCGTATCACGTATCACGTGTCCCGTATCCCGTATTCTGGATCACGTCTCCCGTATCCCGTACCCCGTTCCCGTATTCCGTGCCTGTTGATGTTCCCGTATCTCATTCCCGTATCCCGTATCACGTTCCCGTATCCTTTTCCGGTATCCCGTTCCCGTATCACGTTCCCGTATCCCGTTCCCGTATCCCGTTCCCGTATTCCGTTCCCGTATTCCGTTCCCGTATTCCGTTCCCGAATTCCGTTCCCGTATTCCGTTCCCGTAGTCCGTTCCCGTATCCCGTTCCCGTATCCCGTTCCCGTATCCCGTTCCCGTATCCCGTTCCCGTATCCCATATCATGTTCTCGTATCCCATTCCCGTATCCCATTCCCGTATCCAATTCCCGTATCCCATTCCCGTATCCCATTCCCGTATCCCATTCCCGTATCCCATTACCGTATCCCATTCCCGTATCCCATTCTCGTATCCCATTCCCGTATCCCATTCCCGTATCCCATTCCCGTATCCCATTCCCGTATCCTATTCCCGTATCCCATTCCCGTATCCCATTCCCGCATCCCATTCCCGTATCCCATTCCCGTATCCCATTCCCGTATCCCATTCCCGTATCCCATTCCCGTATCCCATTCTCGTATCCCATTCCCGTATCCCATTCCCGCATCCCATTCCCGTACCCGTTGCCGTATCCCATTCATGTATCCCGTTGCCGTATCCCGTTCCAGTATCCCGTATCGCGCTCCCACTCCAGTCCCCGTTCTCGTATCCCGTTTCCGTATCTTGTTTCCGTATCCCATTCCCGTATCACGTTCCCGTATCCCGTTCACGTATCCCGTTCCCGGATCCCGTTCCCGTATCCCGTTCCCGTATCCCGTTCCCGTATCCCGTTCCCGTACCCGTATCCCGTTCCCGTATCCCGTTCCCGTATCCCGTTCCCGTATCCCGTTCCCGTATCCCGTTCCCGTATCCCGATCCCGTTCCCGTATCATACAACTGTATCCCTTTCTCTTATCCCGTTCCCGTATCCCGTTCCCGTATCCCGTTCCCATATCCCGTTCCCGTATCCTGTTCCCGTATCCTGTTCCCGTATCCCGTTCCCGTATCCCGTTCCCGTATCCCGTTACCGTATCCCGTTCCCGTATCCCGTTCCCGTATCCCTATCCCGTTCCCGTATCGCGTTCCCGTATACCGTTCCGTATCCCATTCCCGTATTCCGTATCCCGTTCCCGTATCCCGTTCCCGTATCCAGTGCCCGTATCCCGTTCCCGTATCCCGTTCCCGTATCCCGTTCCCGTATCCCGTTCCCGTATCCCGTATCCCGTTCCCGTATCCCGTATCCCGTTCCCGTATCCCGTTCCCGTATCCCGTTCCCGTATCCCGTTTCCGTATCCCTTTACCCTATCCCGTTCCCGCATCCCGTTCCCGTATCCCGTTCCCCTATCTCGTTCTCGTATCCGGTTCCCGTATTCCGTTCCCGTATTCCGTTCCCGTATTCCGTTCCCGTATTCCGTTCCCGTATTCTGTTCCCGTATCCCGTTCCCGTATCCCATGACATGTTCCCGTATCCCATTCCCGTATCCCATTCCCGTATCCCATTCCCGTATCCCATTTCCGTATCCCATTCCCGTATCCCATTCCCGTATCCCATTCCTGTATCCCATTCCCGTATCCCATTCCCGTATCCCATTCCCGTACCCGATGCTGTATCCCATTCCTGTATCCCGTTGCCGTATCCCGTTCCAGTATCCCGTATCGGGCTCCCACTCCAGTCCCCGTTCTCGTATCCCGTTTCCGTATCTTGTTTCTGTATCCCATTCCCGTATCACGTTCCCGTATCACGTTCCTGTATCCCGTTCCCGTATCCCGTTCCCGTATCCCGTTCCCGTATCTCGTTCCCGTATCCCGTTCCCGTATCCCGTTCCCGTATCCCGTTCCCGTAGCCCGTTCCCGTAGCCCGTTCCCGTGACCCGTTCCCGTATGCCGCTCCCGTATCTTATTCCCGTATCTAGTAAACCGTTCCGATATCTCCTTACCATATCTAGTTACCGTATCTCATTCCCGTATCGTGTTCTCGTATCTCGTTCCAGCATCCCTTTCCGTACCCAGTTCCGTATCTTGTTGCCGTATTTCGTTCCCATATCTTCTTACCGTATCTCGTTCCCGTGTCGCAGTCTCTGCCAAAACATTTTAGCGGCTTACATGCCTGACATATGTCAACCGGCTTCAACAAAATCTCCCCGGGAGGGAGGTGCGACGTCTGCTAGTCATGCGCTCATTGATGAATTTGGCTGCGGCAGTGTCAGTCTTGGGCAAACTTAAACGACGCTATGTTATTCGACGCAATTATTTTGCAACGTTAGCGTCGGTAATCGTTTACGTTTGACTTCAGCATAAGTTCCCTATCAGCGATTTACAGAATATTTTGGGTGGATATAGGTCAGCAAGAACAGTGCTATCCGTCTGTGTAAATTTGCCGGTCAAGTTTGTCCTCGTTTTGGGTGTTACGGCGGTGTGAAGGATTGCATTGTCCAAAAATATTGCATTTCAACTTCAACTCCAAAATATTAGTCACACAGCTTTGAGGAACACATCTAATTTGAAGACGGTCGCTGCGCCTGCAAAATGGTGCCCGGTTCAGCCTTCTACGTCGAACGGTTTCCGAGCACCAATTGTAATCCTGAATATGCCAATTGTATCATGAAAGTGGTCACACCTTTGCACGTGGCACGCGCATCGCTCTGGCCGACATCCTATACGCAAGGCCAATCGATTATCTATCACATAGTCTTGCTCGCATATCGCTGCGATTCTCGGTTGCCGAGCAAGCGGCCGGGGAACCGGGCGAAACTTGCCCGATTTTCGCGATTTCACAATGTCGCGTTTCCCATGTTAAACGAATGGCGCACGCGCGCACGTGCCGACGCCGCACCGTCGGTCGGATCAACACCAAAACTTGATACGACCTGTTGAATCACGGGACCCAAAAGTCCTGAAAAAATCCTCCTCATAACTCATCAGACGACTGCACAGGAACCGATTTAGGGCGTCACTCCGGCGGCGGCGGCGGCGGCGGCGGCGGGTCATCTTTTAGGATTTATAATATAGGGATAGGGATATAGGGACTAGATGGCCTTTATTGCGCGATGCGCAATTTATATAGCCAGCTAATTTATATATGCTACGTTTCCGTATCTCGTATTCCGCGTCTTCCCGTATCTCGTATTCCGTATTCAGTATTCGGTATTCCTTATTCCTTATTCCGTATTCCGTAGTCCGTAGTCCGTAGTCCGTATGTCGTATTCCGTACCCCGTTCCCGTTCTTGTATCCCGTTCCAGTCTCCCGTTCCCGTATCCTGTTCCCGTATCCCGTTCCCGTATCCCGTTACCGTATCCCGTTACCGTATCCCGTTACCGTATCCCGTTACCGTATCCCGTTACCGTATCCCGTTACCGTATCCCGTTACCGTATCCCGTTACCGTATCCCGTTACCGTATCCCGTTACCGTATCCCGTTCCCGTATCCTGTTCCCGTATCCGGTTCCCGTATCCGGTTCCCGTATCTGGTTCCCGTATCTGGTTCCCGTATCCGGTTCCCGTATCCCGTTCCCGTATCCCGTTCCCGTATCCCGTTCCCGTATCCCGTTCCCGTATCCCGTTCCCGTATCCCGTTCCCGTATCCCGTTCCATTATCCCGTTCTCGTTCCCGTATCCCGTTCCCGTATCCCGTTCCCGTATCCCGTTCCCGTATCCCGTTCCCGTATCCCGTTCCCGTATCCCGTTCCCGTATCCCGTTCCCGTATCCCGTTCCCGTATCCCGTTCCCGTATCCCGTTCGCGTATCCCGATCTCGTTCCCGTATCATATTCCCGTAAACCGTATCCCGTATCCCGTTCCCGTATCCCGTTCCCGTATCCTGTTCCCGTATCCCGTTCCCGTATCCCGTTCCCGTATCCCGTTCCCGTATCCCGTTCCCGTATCCCGTTCCCGTATCCCGTTCTCGTATCCCGTTCCCGTATCCCGTTCCCGTATCCCGTTCCCGTATCCCGTTCCCGTATCCCGTTCCCGTATCCCGTTCCTGTATCCCGTTCCCGTATCCCGTTCCCGTATCCCGTTCCCGTATCCCGTTCCCGTATCCCGATCCCGTTCCCGTATCATACAACTGTATCCCTTTCTCTTATCCCGTTCCCGTATCCCGTTCCCGTATCCCGTTCCCATATCCCGTTCCCGTATCCTGTTCCCGCATCCTATTCCCGTATCCCGTTCCCGTATCCCGTTCCCGTATCCCGTTCCCGTATCCCGTTCCCGTATCCCGTTCCCGTATCCCGTTCCCGTATCCCGTATCCCGTTCCCGTATCGCGTTCCCGTATACCGTTCCGTATCCCATTCCCGTATTCCGTATCCCGTTCCCGTATCCCGTTCCCGTATCCAGTGCCCGTATCCCGTTCCCGTATCCCGTTCCCGTATCCCGTTCCCGTATCCCGTTCCCGTATCCCGTTCTCGTATCCCGTTCCCGTATCCCGTTCCCGTATCCCGTTCCTGTATCCCGTTCCCGTATCCCGTTTCCGTATCCCTTTACCCTATCCCGTTCCCGCATCCCGTTCCCGTACCCCTTTACCCTATCCCGTTCCCGCATCCCGTTCCCGTATCCCGTTCCCCTATCTCGTTCTCGTATCCAGTTCCCGTATTCCGTTTCCGTATTCCGTTCCCGTATTCCGTTCCCGTATTCCGTTCCCGTATTCCGTTCCCGTATTCTGTTCCCGTATCCCGTTCCCGTATCCCATATCATGTTCCCGTATCCCATTCCCGTATCCCATTCCCGTATCCCATTCCCGTATCCCATTCCCGTATCCCATTCCCGTATCCCATTCCCGTATCCCATTTCCGTATCCCATTCCCGTATCCCATTCCCATATCCCATTCCCGTATCCCATTCCTGTATCCCATTCCCGTATCCCATTCCCGTATCCCATTCCCGTACCCGTTGCCGTATCCCATTCCTGTATCCTGTTAGCGTATCCCGTTCCAGTATCCCGTATCGGGCTCCCACTCCAGTCCCCGTTCCCGTATCCCGTTCCCGTATCCCGTTCCCGTATCCCGTTCCCGTATCTCGTTCCCGTATCCCGTTCCCGTATCCCGTTCCCGTATCCCGTTCCCGTATCCCGTTCCCGTAGCCCGTTCCCGTAGCCCGTTCCCGTAGCCCGTTCCCGTGACCCGTTCCCGTATGCCGCTCCCGTATCTTATTCCCGTATCTAGTACACCGTTCCGATATCTCCTTACCATATCTAGTTACCGTATCTCATTCCCGTATCGTGTTCTCGTATCTCGTTCCAGCATCCCTTTCCGTACCCAGTTCCGTATCTTGTTGCCGTATTTCGTTCCCATATCTTCTTACCGTATCTCGTTCCCGTGTCGCAGTCTCTGCCAAAACATTTTAGCGGTTTACATGCCTGACATATGTTAACCGGCTTCAACAAAATCTCCCCGGGAGGGAGGTGCGACGTCTGCTAGTCATGCGCTCATTGATGAATTTGGCTGCGGCAGTGTCAGTCTTGGGCAAACTTAAACGACGCTATTTTATTCGACGCAATTATTTTGCAACGTTAGCGTCGGTAATCGTTTACGTTTGACTTCAGCATAAGTTCCCTATCAGCGATTTACAGAATATTTTGGGTGGATATAGGTCAGCAAGAACAGTGCTATCCGTCTGTGTAAATTTGCCGGTCAAGTTTGTCCTCGTTTTGGGTGTTACGGCGGTGTGAAGGATTGCATTGTCCAAAAATATTGCATTTCAACTTCAACTCCAAAATATTAGTCACACAGCTTTGAGTAACACATCTAATTTGAAGACGGTCGCTGCGCCTGCAAAATGGTGCCCGGTTCAGCCTTCTACGTCGAACGGTTTCCGAGCACCAATTGTAATCCTGAATATGCCAATTTTATCATCAAAGTGGTCACACCTTTGTACGTGGCACGCGCATCGCTCTGGCCGACATCCTATACGCAAGGCCAATCGATTATCTATCACATAGTGTTGCTCGCATATCGCTGCGATTCTCGGTTGCCGAGCAAGCGGCCGGGGAACCGGGCGAAACTTGCCCGATTTTCGCGATTTCACAATGTCGCGTTTCCCATGTTAAACGAATGGCGCACGCGCGCACGTGCCGACGCCGCACCGTCGGTCGGATCAACACCAAAACTTGATACGACCTGTTGAATCACGGGACCCAAAGGTCCTGAAAAAATCCTCCACATAACTCATCAGACGACTGCACAGGAACCGATTTAGGGCGTCACCCCGGCGGCGGCGGCGGCGGCGGCGGGTCATCTTTTAGGATTTATAATATAGGGATATATATATATATATATATATATATATATATATATATATATATATATATATATATATATATATATATATATATATATATATATATATATATATATATATATATATATATATATATATATATATATATATATATATATATATATATATATATATATATATATATATATATATATATATATATATATATATATATATATATATATATATATATATATATATATATATATATATATATATATATATATATATATATATATATATATATATATATATATATATATATATATATATATATATATATATATATATATATATATATATATATATATATATATATATATATATATATATATATATATATATATATATATATATATATATATATATATATATATATATATATATATATATATATATATATATATATATATATATATATATATATATATATATATATATATATATATATATATATATATATATATATATATATATATATATATATATATATATATATATATATATATATATATATATATATATATATATATATATATATATATATATATATATATATATATATATATATATATATATATATATATATATATATATATATATATATATATATATATATATATATATATATATATATATATATATATATATATATATATATATATATATATATATATATATATATATATATATATATATATATATATATATATATATATATATATATATATATATATATATATATATATATATATATATATATATATATATATATATATATATATATATATATATATATATTATATATATATATATATATATATATATATATATATATATATATATATATATATATATATATATATATATATATATATATATATATATATATATATATATATATATATATATATATATATATATATATATATATATATATATATATATATATATATATATATATATATATATATATATATATATATATATATATATATATATAT
>JAXIVJ010015789.1:0-30600 GCA_036785665.1 Chirona hameri
AAAAATGAATAAAGTAAACAAAACCAAGCAATGCATACAATTGAAATAATGTAATGGATGAAGATAATTCCAGTTAAAGGACTGGAACAATAATTTCAGGGAATGCGAACTGTAAATGCTTGAGCAACGCTAGTTGGAATAGGATGATAAAAGTGCGTGAAAACGCCGCGACCGTTTGACAAATACCGTAATTGCAACATTGGTACATATATGACAATCGACAATAAAGAACTCGCGCGACATTAGTTGATAAATTATATTAATATTCTGGAACAAACTGAGCCCCATTTCAATGTATGAACGAAAGAAAATAAAAGAAGATGTTGAGACTGGAAATATGATAACTGTGGGACATTGCATCTGGGAGACTCACAGGCTAACTAATTCGCTTTTGAGAATATTTTAACATAGGTGGCCTCCAACCATGAGGCAATACGACGTCACCATCAGTGCACCATGGGCAGCATCATCATCATGATATATTGGCCGGGACAGGTGACTACTCACACGCTGACTGGGCCAGCGACGGTAGCAGCAGCACTGCCTGCTTTGACGCCATGCGCTTCGTGTTCTTGGCCCTGTGAAGAGATTGACACCCTTAGAACGCTATGCTTGAAGCGGATTATTCTACATTACACGGCATTAAATAGTGTCACACGAACTGATTGGCCTGTGTATACTTTGTTCATCGTGCCCGGCGACATGCACCTTTGTATACAATCGATAGAAAATATGAATACCGTGAAGTCAGCAGAAATACTAAAAGAGCAAAACAGGTAATGGATGTTGAGCGCGAGGACGTGCTTATAATTCATAAATGCAATACATGTACAATGCAAATCAGATGGCGTCCCCCTTACGAACTTCAAATATCGTTCGAGGAACGATACCATGTCAAACTCCGAGGAACGATACCATGTCAAACTCCAACCGTCAGTAAGTATGCAACTGCTGCTAACAGGTGCATAGCGTTAGAAAAAGAATGGTAACACTGGTAACTTCTCACTGACACCAACATCATTAGATCAGGCACTCTCTCCGGCCGGACAGCGGTACTCACTGGTGCCTGTTGCCCAGTGTACAGGAGCACGTCCTGAACGGACAGCGGTACTCACTGGTGCCTGCTGCACTGTGTACAGGAGCACGTCCTGAACGGACAGCGGTACTCACTGGTGCCTGCTGCACTGTGTACAGGATCACGTCCTGAACGGACAGCGGTACTCACTGGTGTCTGCTGTGTACAGGAGCACGTCCTGAACGGACAGCGGTACTCACTGGTGTCTGCTGCACTGTGTACAGGAGCACGTCCTGAACGGACAGCGGTACTCACTGGTGCCTGCTGCCCTGTGTACAGGAGCACGTCCTGAACGGACAGCGGTACTCACTGGTGTCTGCTGCACTGTGTACAGGAGCACGTCCTGAATGGACAGCGGTACTCACTGGTGTCTGCTGTGTACAGGAGCACGTCCTGAACGGACAGCGGTACTCACTGGTGTCTGCTGCACTGTGTACAGGAGCACGTCCTGAACGGACAGCGGTACTCACTGGTGCCTGCTGCACTGTGTACAGGAGCACGTCCTGAACGGACAGCGGTACTCACTGGTGTCTGCTGCACTGTGTACAGGAGCACGTCCTGAACGGACAGCGGTACTCACTGGTGTCTGCTGCACTGTGTACAGGAGCACGTCCTGAACGGACAGCGGTACTCACTGGTGTCTGCTGCACTGTGTACAGGAGCACGTCCTGAACGGACAGCGGTACTCACTGGTGTCTGCTGCACTGTGTACAGGAGCACGTCCTGAACGGACAGCGTTACTCACTGGTGTCTGCTGCACTGTGTACAGGAGCACGTCCTGAACGGACAGCGGTACTCACTGGTGTCTGCTGCACTGTGTACAGGATCACGTCCTGAACGGACAGCGGTACTCACTGGTGCCTGCTGCACTGTGTACAGGAGCACGTCCTGAACGGACAGCGGTACTCACTGGTGTCTGCTGCACTGTGTACAGGAGCACGTCCTGAACGGACAGCGGTACTCACTGGTGTCTGCTGTGTACAGGAGCACGTCCTGAACAGACAGCGGTACTCACTGGTGCCTGCTGCACTGTGTACAGGAGCACGTCCTGAACGGACAGCGGTACTCACTGGTGCCTGCTGCACTGTGTACAGGAGCACGTCCTGAACGGACAGCGGTACTCACTGGTGCCTGCTGCACTGTGTACAGGAGCACGTCCTGAACGGACAGCGGTACTCACTGGTGCCTGCTGCACTGTGTACAGGAGCACGTCCGGAACGGACAGCGGTACTCACTGGTGTCTGCTGTGTACAGGAGCACGTCCTGAACGGACAGCGGTACCCACTGGTGCCTGCTGTGTACAGGAGCACGTCCGGAACGGACAGCGGTACTCACTGGTGTCTGCTGCACTGTGTACAGGAGCCCGTCCTGAACGGACAGCGGTACTCACTGGTGCCTGCTGCACTGTGTACAGGAGCACGTCCTGAACGGACAGCGGTACTCACTGGTGTCTGCTGTGTACAGGAGCACGTCCTGAACAGACAGCGGTACTCACTGGTGTCTGCTGCACTGTGTACAGGAGCACGTCCTGAACGGACAGCGGTACTCACTGGTGTCTGCTGCACTGTGTACAGGAGCACGTCCTGAACGGACAGCGGTACTCACTGGTGTCTGCTGCACTGTGTACAGGAGCACGTCCTGAACGGACAGCGGTACTCACTGGTGCCTGCTGCACTGTGTACAGGAGCACGTCCTGAACGGACAGCGGTACTCACTGGTGCCTGCTGCACTGTGTACAGGAGCACGTCCGGAACGGACAGCGGTACTCACTGGTGTCTGCTGTGTACAGGAGCACGTCCTGAACGGACAGCGGTACCCACTGGTGCCTGCTGTGTACAGGAGCACGTCCGGAACGGACAGCGGTACTCACTGGTGTCTGCTGCACTGTGTACAGGAGCCCGTCCTGAACGGACAGCGGTACTCACTGGTGCCTGCTGCACTGTGTACAGGAGCACGTCCTGAACGGACAGCGGTACTCACTGGTGTCTGCTGTGTACAGGAGCACGTCCTGAACAGACAGCGGTACTCACTGGTGTCTGCTGTATACAGGAGCACGTCCGGAACGGACAGCGGTACTCACTGGTGTCTGCTGCACTGTGTACAGGAGCCCGTCCTGAACGGACAGCGGTACTCACTGGTACCTGCTGCACTGTGTACAGGAGCACGTCCTGAACGGACAACGGTACTCACTGGTGTCTGCTGTGTACAGGAGCACGTCCTGAACAGACAGCGGTACTCACTGGTGTCTGCTGCACTGTGTACAGGAGCCCGTCCTGAACGGACAGCGGTACTCACTGGTGCCTGCTGCACTGTGTACAGGAGCACGTCCTGAACGGACAGCGGTACTCACTGGTGTCTGCTGTGTACAGGAGCACGTCCTGAACAGACAGCGGTACTCACTGGTGTCTGCTGCACTGTGTACAGGAGCACGTCCTGAACGGACAGCGGTACTCACTGGTGTCTGCTGCACTGTGTACAGGAGCACGTCCGGAACGGACAGCGGTACTCACTGGTGCCTGCTGCACTGTGTACAGGAGCACGTCCTGAACGGACAGCGGTACTCACTGGTGCCTGCTGCACTGTGTACAGGAGCACGTCCTGAACGGACAGCGGTACTCACTGGTGCCTGCTGCACTGTGTACAGGAGCACGTTCTGAACGGACAGCGGTACTCACTGGTGTCTGCTGTGTACAGGAGCACGTCCTGAACAGACAGCGGTACTCACTGGTGTCTGCTGTGTACAGGAGCACGTCCTGAACGGACAGCGGTACTCACTGGTGTCTGCTGCACTGTGTACAGGAGCACGTCCTGAACGGACAGCGGTACTCACTGGTGTCTGCTGCACTGTGTACAGGAGCACGTCCTGAACGGACAGCGGTACTCACTGGTGTCTGCTGCACTGTGTACAGGAGCACGTCCTGAACGGACAGCGGTACTCACTGGTGTCTGCTGCACTGTGTACAGGAGCACGTCCTGAACGGACAGCGGTACTCACTGGTGTCTGCTGCACTGTGTACAGGAGCACGTCCTGAATGGACAGCGGTACTCACTGGTGTCTGCTGTGTACAGGAGCCCGTCCTGAACGGACAGCGGTACTCACTGGTGTCTGCTGCACTGTGTACAGGAGCACGTCCTGAACGGACAGCGGTACTCACTGGTGTCTGCTGCACTGTGTACAGGAGCACGTCCTGAACGGACAGCGGTACTTACTGGTGTCTGCTGCACTGTGTACAGGAGCACGTCCTGAACGGACAGCGGTACTCACTGGTGTCCGCTGCACTGTGTACAGGAGCACGTCCTGAACAGACAGCGGTACTCGCTGGTGTCTGCTGCACTGTGTACATGAGCACGTCCTGAACGGACAGCGGTACTCACTGGTGTCTGCTGCACTGTGTACAGGATCACGTCCTGAACGGACAGCGGTACTCACTGGTGCCTGCTGCACTGTGTACAGGATCACGTCCTGAACAGACAGCGGTACTCGCTGGTGTCTGCTGCACTGTGTACAGGAGCACGTCCTGAACGGACAGCGGTACTCACTGGTGTCTGCTGCACTGTGTACAGGATCACGTCCTGAACAGACAGCGGTACTCGCTGGTGTCTGCTGCACTGTGTACAGGAGCACGTCCGGAACGGACAGCGGTACTCACTGGTGCCTGCTGCCCAGTGTACAGGAGCACGTCCTGAACGGACAGCGGTACTCACTGGTGTCTGCTGCACTGTGTACGGGATCACGTCCTGAACGGACAGCGGTACTCACTGGTGCCTGCTGCACTGTGTACAGGAGCACGTCCTGAACGGACAGCGGTACTCACTGGTGTCTGCTGCACTGTGTACAGGAGCACGTCCTGAACGGACAGCGGTACTCACTGGTGCCTGCTGCCCTGTGTACAGGAGCACGTCCTGAACGGACAGCGGTACTCACTGGTGTCTGCTGCACTGTGTACAGGAGCACGTCCTGAATGGACAGCGGTACTCACTGGTGTCTGCTGTGTACAGGAGCACGTCCTGAACGGACAGCGGTACTCACTGGTGTCTGCTGCACTGTGTACAGGAGCACGTCCTGAACGGACAGCGGTACTCACTGGTGCCTGCTGCACTGTGTACAGGAGCACGTCCTGAACGGACAGCGGTACTCACTGGTGTCTGCTGCACTGTGTACAGGAGCACGTCCTGAACGGACAGCGGTACTCACTGGTGTCTGCTGCACTGTGTACAGGAGCACGTCCTGAACGGACAGCGGTACTCACTGGTGTCTGCTGCACTGTGTACAGGAGCACGTCCTGAACGGACAGCGGTACTCACTGGTGTCTGCTGCACTGTGTACAGGAGCACGTCCTGAACGGACAGCGTTACTCACTGGTGTCTGCTGCACTGTGTACAGGAGCACGTCCTGAACGGACAGCGGTACTCACTGGTGTCTGCTGCACTGTGTACAGGATCACGTCCTGAACGGACAGCGGTACTCACTGGTGCCTGCTGCACTGTGTACAGGAGCACGTCCTGAACGGACAGCGGTACTCACTGGTGTCTGCTGCACTGTGTACAGGAGCACGTCCTGAACGGACAGCGGTACTCACTGGTGTCTGCTGTGTACAGGAGCACGTCCTGAACAGACAGCGGTACTCACTGGTGCCTGCTGCACTGTGTACAGGAGCACGTCCTGAACGGACAGCGGTACTCACTGGTGCCTGCTGCACTGTGTACAGGAGCACGTCCTGAACGGACAGCGGTACTCACTGGTGCCTGCTGCACTGTGTACAGGAGCACGTCCTGAACGGACAGCGGTACTCACTGGTGCCTGCTGCACTGTGTACAGGAGCACGTCCGGAACGGACAGCGGTACTCACTGGTGTCTGCTGTGTACAAGAGCACGTCCTGAACGGACAGCGGTACCCACTGGTGCCTGCTGTGTACAGGAGCACGTCCGGAACGGACAGCGGTACTCACTGGTGTCTGCTGCACTGTGTACAGGAGCCCGTCCTGAACGGACAGCGGTACTCACTGGTGCCTGCTGCACTGTGTACAGGAGCACGTCCTGAACGGACAGCGGTACTCACTGGTGTCTGCTGTGTACAGGAGCACGTCCTGAACAGACAGCGGTACTCACTGGTGTCTGCTGCACTGTGTACAGGAGCACGTCCTGAACGGACAGCGGTACTCACTGGTGTCTGCTGCACTGTGTACAGGAGCACGTCCTGAACGGACAGCGGTACTCACTGGTGTCTGCTGCACTGTGTACAGGAGCACGTCCTGAACGGACAGCGGTACTCACTGGTGCCTGCTGCACTGTGTACAGGAGCACGTCCTGAACGGACAGCGGTACTCACTGGTGCCTGCTGCACTGTGTACAGGAGCACGTCCGGAACGGACAGCGGTACTCACTGGTGTCTGCTGTGTACAGGAGCACGTCCTGAACGGACAGCGGTACCCACTGGTGCCTGCTGTGTACAGGAGCACGTCCGGAACGGACAGCGGTACTCACTGGTGTCTGCTGCACTGTGTACAGGAGCCCGTCCTGAACGGACAGCGGTACTCACTGGTGCCTGCTGCACTGTGTACAGGAGCACGTCCTGAACGGACAGCGGTACTCACTGGTGTCTGCTGTGTACAGGAGCACGTCCTGAACAGACAGCGGTACTCACTGGTGTCTGCTGTGTACAGGAGCACGTCCGGAACGGACAGCGGTACTCACTGGTGTCTGCTGCACTGTGTACAGGAGCCCGTCCTGAACGGACAGCGGTACTCACTGGTACCTGCTGCACTGTGTACAGGAGCACGTCCTGAACGGACAACGGTACTCACTGGTGTCTGCTGTGTACAGGAGCACGTCCTGAACAGACAGCGGTACTCACTGGTGTCTGCTGCACTGTGTACAGGAGCCCGTCCTGAACGGACAGCGGTACTCACTGGTGCCTGCTGCACTGTGTACAGGAGCACGTCCTGAACGGACAGCGGTACTCACTGGTGTCTGCTGTGTACAGGAGCACGTCCTGAACAGACAGCGGTACTCACTGGTGTCTGCTGCACTGTGTACAGGAGCACGTCCTGAACGGACAGCGGTACTCACTGGTGTCTGCTGCACTGTGTACAGGAGCACGTCCGGAACGGACAGCGGTACTCACTGGTGCCTGCTGCACTGTGTACAGGAGCACGTCCTGAACGGACAGCGGTACTCACTGGTGCCTGCTGCACTGTGTACAGGAGCACGTCCTGAACGGACAGCGGTACTCACTGGTGCCTGCTGCACTGTGTACAGGAGCACGTTCTGAACGGACAGCGGTACTCACTGGTGTCTGCTGTGTACAGGAGCACGTCCTGAACAGACAGCGGTACTCACTGGTGTCTGCTGTGTACAGGAGCACGTCCTGAACGGACAGCGGTACTCACTGGTGTCTGCTGCACTGTGTACAGGAGCACGTCCTGAACGGACAGCGGTACTCACTGGTGTCTGCTGCACTGTGTACAGGAGCACGTCCTGAACGGACAGCGGTACTCACTGGTGTCTGCTGCACTGTGTACAGGAGCACGTCCTGAACGGACAGCGGTACTCACTGGTGTCTGCTGCACTGTGTACAGGAGCACGTCCTGAACGGACAGCGGTACTCACTGGTGTCTGCTGCACTGTGTACAGGAGCACGTCCTGAATGGACAGCGGTACTCACTGGTGTCTGCTGTGTACAGGAGCACGTCCTGAACGGACAGCGGAACTCACTGGTGCCTGCTGCCCTGTGTACAGGAGCACGTCCTGAACGGACAGCGGTACTCACTGGTGCCTGCTGCCCTGTGTACAGGAGCACGTCCTGAACGGACAGCGGTACTCACTGGTGTCTGCTGCACTGTGTACAGGAGCACGTCCTGAACGGACAGCGGTACTCACTGGTGTCCGCTGCACTGTGTACAGGAGCACGTCCTGAACAGACAGCGGTACTCGCTGGTGTCTGCTGCACTGTGTACATGAGCACGTCCTGAACGGACAGCGGTACTCACTGGTGTCTGCTGCACTGTGTACAGGATCACGTCCTGAACGGACAGCGGTACTCACTGGTGCCTGCTGCACTGTGTACAGGATCACGTCCTGAACAGACAGCGGTACTCGCTGGTGTCTGCTGCACTGTGTACAGGAGCACGTCCTGAACGGACAGCGGTACTCACTGGTGTCTGCTGCACTGTGTACAGGATCACGTCCTGAACAGACAGCGGTACTCGCTGGTGTCTGCTGCACTGTGTACAGGAGCACGTCCGGAACGGACAGCGGTACTCACTGGTGCCTGCTGCCCAGTGTACAGGAGCACGTCCTGAACGGACAGCGGTACTCACTGGTGTCTGCTGCACTGTGTACGGGATCACGTCCTGAACGGACAGCGGTACTCACTGGTGCCTGCTGCACTGTGTACAGGAGCACGTCCTGAACGGACAGCGGTACTCACTGGTGTCTGCTGCACTGTGTACAGGAGCACGTCCTGAACGGACAGCGGTACTCACTGGTGTCTGCTGCACTGTGTACAGGATCACGTCCTGAACGGACAGCGGTACTCACTGGTATCTGCTGCACTGTGTACATGAGCACGTCCTGAACGGACAGCGGTACTCACTGGTGTCTGCTGCACTGTGTACAGGAGCACGTCCTGAACGGACAGCGGTACTCACCGGTGTCTGCTGCACTGTGTACAGGAGCACGTCCTGAACGGACAGCGGTACTCACTGGTGTCTGCTGCACTGTGTACAGGAGCACGTCCTGAACGGACAGCGGTACTCACTGGTGTCTGCTGCACTGTGTACAGGAGCACGTCCTGAACGGACAGCGGTACTCACTGGTGTCTGCTGCACTGTGTACAGGAGCACGTCCTGAACGGACAGCGGTACTCACTGGTGTCTGCTGCAATGTGTACAGGAGCACGTCCTGAACGGACAGCGGTACTCACTGGTGTCTGCTGCACTGTGTACAGGAGCACGTCCTGAACGGACAGCGGTACTCATTGGTGTCTGCTGCACTGTGTACAGGAGCACGTCCTGAACGGACAGCGTTACTCACTGGTGTCTGCTGTGTACAGGAGCACGTCCTGAACGGACAGCGGTACTCACTGGTGTCTGCTGCACTGTGTACAGGAGCACGTCCTGAACGGACAGCGGTACTCACTGGTGCCTGCTGCCCTGTGTACAGGAGCACGTCCTGAACGGACAGCGGTACTCACTGGTGTCTGCTGCACTGTGTACAGGAGCACGTCCTGAACGGACAGCGGTACTCACTGGTGTCTGCTGCACTGTGTACAGGAGCACGTCCTGAACGGACAGCGGTACTCGCTGGTGCCTGCTGCACTGTGTACAGGAGCACGTCCTGAACGGACAGCGGTACTCACTGGTGTCTGCTGCACTGTGTACAGGAGCACGTCCTGAACGGACAGCGGTACTCACTGGTGCCTGCTGCCCTGTGTACAGGAGCACGTCCTGAACGGACAGCGGTACTCACTGGTGTCTGCTGCACTGTGTACAGGAGCACGTCCTGAACGGACAGCGGTACTCACTGGTGCCTGCTGCACTGTGTACAGGAGCACGTCCTGAACGGACAGCGGTACTCACTGGTGTCTGCTGCACTGTGTACAGGAGCACGTCCTGAACGGACAGCGGTACTCACTGGTGCCTGCTGCACTGTGTACAGGAGCACGTCCTGAACGGACAGCGGTACTCACTGGTGTCTGCTGCACTGTGTACAGGAGCACGTCCTGAACGGACAGCGGTACTCACTGGTGTCTGCTGCACTGTGTACAGGAGCACGTCCTGAACGGACAGCGGTACTCACTGGTGCCTGCTGCACTGTGTACAGGAGCACGTCCTGAACGGACAGCGGTACTCACTGGTGTCTGCTGCACTGTGTACAGGAGCACGTCCTGAACGGACAGCGGTACTCACTGGTGCCTGCTGCACTGTGTACATGAGCACGTCCTGAACGGACAGCGGTACTCACTGGTGTCTGCTGCACTGTGTACAGGAGCACGTCCTGAACGGACAGAGGTACTCACTGGTGTCTGCTGCACTGTGTACAGGAGCACGTCCTGAACGGACAGCGGTACTCACTGGTGTCTGCTGCACTGTGTACAGGAGCACGTCCTGAACGGACAGCGGTACTCACTGGTGTCTGCTGCACTGTGTACAGGAGCACGTCCTGAACGGACAGCGGTACTCACTGGTGTCTGCTGTGTACAGGAGCACGTCCTGAACGGACAGCGGTACTCACTGGTGTCTGCTGTGTACAGGAGCACGTCCTGAACGGACAGCGGTACTCACTGGTGTCTGCTGTGTACAGGAGCACGTCCTGAACGGACAGCGGTACTCACTGGTGTCTGCTGCACTGTGTACAGGAGCACGTCCTGAACGGACAGCGGTACTCACTGGTGTCTGCTGCACTGTGTACAGGAGCACGTCCTGAACGGACAGCGGTACTCACTGGTGTCTGCTGCACTGTGTACAGGAGCACGTCCTGAACGGACAGCGGTACTCACTGGTGTCTGCTGTGTACAGGAGCACGTCCTGAACGGACAGCGGTACTCACTGGTGTCTGCTGCACTGTGTACAGGAGCACGTCCTGAACGGACAGCGGGTACGGTGGCCCCGTGTCAGCATGACCAGGCCGTGGTTCTTGCAGGCGACGCACGTGGGCAGCCGCCGGCCGTCTACACGGAACGGGTACGGACAGTACACTCCAGCTGCCGGACAAACACGGACACGGCAACATGGACACGTGATCACAAATAGTGGGAGTCACATAATTAATATTCTTTCTATTCAATATCTATAAATAGAAGTGTCTCGTGTCATAGAATATGTGTGTGTGGTACTTGATTTTTACTCTGTAACATGAAAGCATAAAGATGGTTGAAATGAAGACACCTAAACTATAGGTAAGAATGCATTCCTTATATTATTAACCCGCGGTCCAGTGGGCCTCGAGATAACTTCGCCCTGGGGGCGGGGGGGGGGTAAAAAAGACCCTTCTCTAACTCGAACAATAAAAGGCCTATAAAGACGCGAAAAAAAAAACGTTGGAAAGCTCTCGACAAGGACATTCAAAGTTATGTTGGGTATTTTTGTCCCAGGTCAATATTGAGGTCATCAGAGGTCATCAAAGGTCAGATTTCCCAGTGTTAGGTCTTCGCTTCGAACACCCCCAAATATCTCGGGAACTATGATAGTTAGGAACAAACGGAAAAGTAATAGAAAGCTCTTGAAAAATGCAATCCCACTTGGTGTTTTCAGATTTTAGCTCAGGTCAATAGTTTAGGCTCCAGAGGTCACCAAAGGTCACGAGGGCATGTTCACCCCCAAAAGTTATTCGTGAATTATCGGTTAAAGGGAATGTTTCACCTTTGTATTAGTTTTAAACTGAGATAGCCATTATCTTGGGCCGTTATTGAAATGTATAAATTACTAAGGTCATTTTTTCCCAAAACTTAACCGTTTTTAAGCAATTTAATTTACCATTTGCAAAATTACTCCAGGCCATGGTGCAGCCGCTGATTGGCTGACAGCCACTTTTTTAGTCAATCCCACTTTGTCATCCAATCAGCGGTGGTCTATAGCTCAATAATGACGTCATTCGCCCAAATCTAAAAACTTAATTTGTATAAAGTTAAGTGACTTTTCTTTTAAAGTTAAGTGACTAAGTGACATGTGACGTGCATGCTTTGGATGCGTCTCATCGAGAGCTTTCGATTGCCGTCTTGCGCGTCTCACTGCGGTTATTGGTTCGGAAGATAACCAGGGGGGGGGGGGGAACGACCCCCGCCCCTAACCAATGGCGTTCGGCTGATACCCCAGCCAATGCCGGGTTAAGAAAGTAAACTTTCGTCCGTAGATACTCCTAAAACGTCTATAATTCAATAAATAAATATATACAGTTTTGGCACCTTTCGGTTCCTTAGGGACCCATGGATTCGATTGCCCACTCGGCCACCACTGGCAGCGTTGAGGTCACAACAATGAGGTCACAGGGTCAGACATGAATACCCAAGGTTCATATAGATAGTAAACCCCAAGGTACTTTAATAGGTAATACCCCGACACGTATGTACGACTCGTAAGTCGTAAACACGGGCGGTGGCGTCTACTGTAAGTTCTGCTCCGTGGGTTTTATGTTTACTCTAGACTCAAGGCAGGACCTATTTTAAGGGAAAATCACTGGCAAGATAAGATTAAAACATAGCACATAAAGGCAAAAAGACGTAAGCATGACTCTGATGGAAAATGCCAGTTAACCCGCCATTGGCTAGGGGGGTGGCGTTTTTTCGCCCCCTGACGAACTTTCGCAATATCTCAAAAACCAATAGCGCTATCGTCGTGAAACTTCGGGTACCTTCTACTACATCAATTGTACGTCTTCTGTGCAAAAATGAAGCAATTTCGTTAAAAAAAAGTCGAGATATAGCGAATTTAGTGACGTCACTAAACATGAGTTTGACGAACAAATCAGCCAAACTTTAACAGACCGTACAAATGCCATATGAGCAAAATGCGATAAAAAACGTAAAAAGATTGCAAATGGCAAGAGATATACAAAATGGCTATCTCAGAATTATGAACATTTTGTTGTTTGACCCAAAAATAAAAACAAAAACGATAAAAAGAAATGCCCTCAATATAAAAATGTTCAAACATTTCACCAAAAAAGAAATATATGTTGGAGAACCACATGTGGACAATAGCCAGACCAAATTCAAAAGCAATATCTTTATTTTTGACTGACGTATGGCTCCCTAAGTATGAGTATTGAGTAACTCATGACGTCATATTTTAAAATTGCGTTTTTTTGCTTTTAGTCACCAGATACAGGCAAATAAATGCAAGCACTGTATTTCTGACACAAAATTGGTCTAGAAACATGCATTTTTGATTTAGATTTATCAATTTCAAATTGTGACCTTATGTGACCTGACCTTGACCTGAGCTTGACATTAACTTTACTTAAATGAGGTCAGATGGTAAAATGACTATCACTATCGAATTATACATGTAACATAACTCATAAAACATATGTTGCATGACTTTTGTATATATTTTGCGCATAGTGACCTTTTGTGACCTGACCTTGACCTTTGCCAACAATCTCACTTTAGTTTATGCGGGATGTGTATTATACCTTTGAGAGCAGGCACGTAGCCAGGATTTCATCCAGGGGGGGGGGGCGGCGCCTCGAAAGGGCCCCTTCCCGAGCGTTGAAAGGGCCCCTTTCCAAGCGTTGAAAGGCCCCCCCCCCCAAAAAAAACGCATGAAAAGGCACGTTACAAGGCTGGAAAATGAAGTATGGCAGATATGGCATGGGCCATACCAACGTTTAGGAGCTGGAGTTAGCAAACTGCCACATCAACTTTGGAACCAGCGACACGAATTTGGAATCAGCTATACCAACTTGGAATCTTTTTTTAAGCTCAAGACCTGGAACTCTTAAACAAATTGCGCCGCGGTGCGGCGCGAAAATTTTGAGTATTATGCCCTGGGTTGCTTTCTCATCAATGCGTCGCATTGCGTATGGTGCGGACCTCTAAAATTGCTATATTGTGCGTTTAAAAGTGCGAGGAAAAGGTGCTAAAATGAACTATTTTGCCCAATAATATAGGAAAGTAGCAACATAACACATAAATGCGCCGAGAAACTGACCGATTTTTTCCTAAACCGCATATAATTGAATTTGTAGTTAAATTGCGCCGCGGAGCGGCGCGATTTTTTTAGTTTGATTCCATGTACAACTGTATTCTCACTGTTGAAAGGCCCAAGGTCCCTTCAGATCGTCTAGGGGCCCCTCTGACCTTTTCTACGCCCTTCCGACCTGTTCAGGGACTCATCTGTGATCCGCGAAGCGAAAAGACATGATGTGGAGTGGGTGATATATATATATATATATATATATATATATATATATATATATATATATATATATATATATATATATATATATATATATATATATATATATATATATATATATATATATATATATATATATATATATATATATATATATATATATATATATATATATATATATATATATATATATATATATATATATATATATATATATATATATATATATATATATATATATATATATATATATATATATATATATATATATATATATATATATATATATATATATATATATATATATATATATATATATATATATATATATATATATATATATATATATATATATATATATATATAATACAAAGAGGGTTTACTCTACAGGAAAAAATAAAATCGGATCTTTCGGGTATATTGTAGCACCCTGACGAAGGGTGTTACAATATACGCGAAAGCTCCGCTTTTAATATTTGTATTGTGGAGTAAGTCCTCTTTGTATTTAATCTTCATCTGCGATCTCTATGTGCTTTGACACTTCCGGTCTCACCAGAGACTCCTCTAACCTTCCAAGAAGCCCCTCTTGTGTGTCAAGGGGCCCATTCGGCCTGTTCAGAGGTCCTTCCGACCTGGCCAGGGACTGCACTGGCTGCTGTGTCGCCCTGCCGACATGCTCAGGGGCAGGGGCGGCGGATTGCGGGGAGCAGGGTACCCAAAATCCCCCTCCCCCTCAAATGAAAATCCTGGGGAGGGGAAGGGTCATGTTGCCCCAGATTGAGCAGGCTAAAATCTGGGGTGGGGGCAAAACTACCCTTTGCCCCCAGGATTTTCGACTGGGGAATTTTGGGTACCCTGCCCCGCAATCCGCCGCCCCTGCTCAGGGGCCCCTCCGACCTGCCCAGGGACGCCTCCAGTCTGGCTAGGAACTTACCCGGCATGTTCAAGGGGCCTTCCGGCCGGCCCAGGGACCCTTTCGGTCTAGCCAGGGGCCCCTCTGACTTGCCCAGGAGCCCCTCCGATCGGCCCAGCGACTCTTCTGGTCGGCCTGCGCTGACTGCTTTGTCGCCCTTGCCGACATGCTCAAGGGGCCCTCCGACCTGCCCTGGAGCCCCTCCGTGCTGGCCAGGGGTCACTTCGGCATGTGCAGGGGCCCTTCTTACCCGCCCAGGGGTCCTTTGGGTCTGATCAGGGGCCCTCCGATCTGCGCAGGGGCCCTTTTAACTTTCCAGGGGCCCTCTAGTCTCTCCAGGGGCCCTTTAACCTTATAAAGGGCCCTTCCGAACTAGCAAGGGACTGCGCTAGCTGCTTTGTCGCCTTGCGACATGCTCCGAGGGCCCTCCGACCTGCCCTGGGGCCCCTCCGTGCTGGCTAGGGGCTCATTCGGCATGTTCAGGGGCCCATCTGACCCACCTAGGGGCCCTTTCGGTCTGGTCAGGGCCCCTCTGACCTGCACAGGGGCCCTCTTAACTTCCCAGGGGCCCCCTGGTCTGTCCAGGGGCCCTCCAACCTGCTCAGGGGCCCTTATGACCTAGCAAAGGACTGCGCTGGCCGCTTTGTCGCCCTGTCGACATGGGCCTCTCAACCTGCCCAGGGGCCCCTCTGTGCTGGCTAGGGGCCCATTCCACGTGTTCAGGGGGCCCATTCGACGTGCTCAGGGGGCCCTCTGACCCGCTCAGGGGCCCTTTCGGTCTTGCCAGGGGCCCCTCTGACATGCACAGGGCTCATTTGAACGTCCAAGGGGCCCTCTCGTCTTTCAGAGAGGGCCCTGGTGGCCCTAAAGGGCCTCTGAAGTCCGCTAACTCTCTAAAGACCACGCTTCGTGTAGTAAAGAGCCTATGATACCGCGCTTTGCGCGGTCTCGTCGGCCCTTTTCGGCGCGCTGCGCGCGCCGAAAGGGGCCCTCGCGCGCCAAAAAGGGCCCTCCTGGCTTCTAGGGGGGGCGGCCGCCCCCGCCGCCCTCCCCTTGGCTACGTGCCTGTTTGAGAGCACTCTGGGTGATCATGGTCTCAATCGAAGGGCTTTGGATGGAAAGTATGGTCCATACACTAAAATATCTCGATTTTTACCTTTGACCTGACCGTGACCTGACATGTGACCTCAATTTGCGTGTATGTAAATGTAAGTGTATGCTTAAGTTTATGATTTATATTTGTCTCATTAAGAGCTATCGAATGCCGCCTTGCGCGTCTCGCTGCAATCATTGGTTCGGAAGATAACCAGGGGGGGGCGAAAAACGCCCCCCCCCCCCCTCCCTCCCTCCCTCCCTCCCTCCCTCCCTCCCTCCCTCCCTCCCTCCCTCCCTCCCTCCCTCCCTCCCTCCCTCCCTCCCTCCCTCCCTCCCTCCCTCCCTCCCTCCCTCCCTCCCTCCCTCCCTCCCTCCCTCCCTCCCTCCCCCAGCCAACGGAAGGTGTCTGGAAACCCCAGCCAATGCCGGGTTAACCTTTTTTTTACCTAACAACTCATGCCATACCATAGGTGTTAACAGTGTATTTTGTATTGGTACAACGTACTTCTTTCTGTGCTTACACCCTTTTCATAACTAAGTCCAATTACAATGTCCAAGGTCATATTGTTTTTACCGCAATACGGTTTCAAATGTCATGTTTTGATTGAATAGGAACTATGGCTTCAATAATCAACGGTGGATCCAGTGAGCCAGTCGAGCCAGAGGCCCCCCCCCCAAAAAAAAAAGACTGGAAGGGTCCGAAAATTTACCTTTCCTAATTAAAAAACAATTATTTTCACAAACCCACGTTTATACTGTAAAAATGACACGAAATAAAATGTTAAGTATTGCTCAACATACCCCATTATTGTTGTAATTTGATCCAACTCGTGTGGCAGGTTGAGCACGTTCGGCATGCAGAGCATGAACAGACCGAAGAAACTCAAGGTTGATTACTCCAATTTCTTAGTTGTAGGTACAGTCAGTCTCATAATGATTTCCCTTACCATGTTTCTAAAATTCATCTAATTTCACTTCTGTGTACATGAAAGACTGATTTAAGGGAACATGTGGTACCTACCTAGGTAGGTACCACATGTTCCCTTAAATCAGTCCTTCATGTACACAAAAGTGAAATTAGATGAGTTTTAGAACCATGGTAAGGGCAGATCATTTTGAGACCGACTGTTCATCCATACATTGGCATCGCCATGATTTTTAGGTTTGGGGGGGAATCTGTGTGGCAAACGTTAACACGCGCCTTGGAGGGGGGCGAAATCCGCCCCCCCCCCCCCTCCGGTTTTCAGGATAGCGCAAAAACGGCGTCGCGCAGCGCCGACGTTTTTTGCACACCTGTTCAGCAATGAACTTCCGACATTATGTAAAATTCTTGACCTCGGGTCATCTCAGGTCAGGTCACCAGACCAGGTCACGTGATGACCTCAACTCCAAAACGTTTGCAGTAGTACCACATCCACAGTTTTAGGCCGATTGGTTTCAATCTTACAGGATTTAATAAAGTCATAGATACCAACAATTTGCTTATCTCGGATTTCTAATATCGGTGACCTAAGGTCAGGTCAATGTCGAGACCGCCAACACTGTGTTGTCAATAACTATCGACATAATGAAGATAGAGCAGAGACAATTGCACCAATGTGTTTGTCTCGTCGAGACAAGTCTCCCAATATGCAACATGACCAACTTGGGTCACCACTTGGCCTTGACCTGAGGTCAAATTTGTCCGTTGACCTAACCCGGTCACCATCAATATGATTCGAAGCGCCTTGACGAGACAAATACGATGGCGTAAGAATCATTGCTTTAGCTTTGTTAGCTAAACAGTTATTTGCGAAAAACAGTTTGCCAAAAAATCACCTTTTTGACATGTGATGACCTCTGGAGCCTAAACTATTGACCCGAGCTCAAATCTGAGGGCATCTACGTCGATTACTTTTTTCAAGAGCTGTCGATTGCTTTTTTCCGTTTGCTGCTAACTATCATAGTTCCCGAGATATTTGGGGGTGTTCGAAGCGAAGTCTTGAAAACTTGAAAATCTGACCCTTGATGACCTATGGTAACCTCAATATTGACATGATAAAAAATGAATGAAATACTTTCGAAAGAACTTGTCTCGAGCTATCTAACGTCGTTTACCGCTTGTCGCTACGTTGCGTGGTTTTCGAGATCATAGGGGGGAGGGGGCGAAATCCCCCCCCCCCCCCCCCCCCCTCCAGGGCGTGTAATTATCAGAGGACCTCCAGGGCGCGTGTTAACACGCGCAACAACATGGGGGCGGATGCTATCCTCCAACCTTAGGTTTTTCGGAAATAGTGGAAAACGACGGCGTTTCGCACCGCCATTTTTCGCAGAAATATTTTCATATCAGTTGCCCAAATCCTGTTATTTGTTTTACCTCGAGTCTCCTCAGGTCAGGTCACTAGGTCAAGTCTAGTGATCCCATCTAAAACCATAAGGTCGTGCCGCCAGGGCTGCGGGGTCGACAGAATTTTAGCAACTCCGACTTCGACTCCGACTCCGACTCCAGCCTGAAAAAATCGACTCCGACTCCGACTCAACTCCGACTCCGGCCTATATCTGTTCTCCAACCGCATGCTAGAAAGCGATATCTGCAATGCCATCTATTTTTCCTTTTGTCTTTATTCTTAGCAGTATGGAGAGCAATGCTACGCCGCCCAAGCACTGGCGCGGCGCGTGCCGGCCGCGCGTCCAGCCCAGTCGCGCTCGCCTGCAGGCGGCGGAACCCGCCAAACAGGCACCGAGCGGCGAGCGCAGCCAGCCGCCGCCGGCCCAGCTTGCAGCAGCTGGGCTTCAGCTCCAGCTAATTCCAGCTCGTCTTCGCTGGAGCCGCTGCTGCTCCCGGATCCTGTGCTGCCTTACAGCTGGCCAGTCAGTGCGCCGCTCTCGGCCGCATCGCCTCTAGCAACCAAGTCTACCATTCAGGGGTGTGGATTTCCAAAAATCATTGGGGTGATCAATGGCGGATGTAATACGACTACCAATCGATCCTAATCAGTTGAGGGGGCGTCAGCCCCCCCCCCCCCCCCAACTTGGCTTCATTCCCTCCTTAACTTGGGACGAGGAAGTGGGTCAAATCTGGGGTGAAATTTGTATTTTTGTGGATTTTGATGGTACTTTTAGCGATTTTTCCCAGCTCAGCCTCCCCAAGGCCCAACTTTTCTGGAGAAGGTACAGCCCTGAATACGACATAGACGACATCGTGCCATGCCCCTGAACGACTGAAATCGGCCGAAAATTGGCATCTTCTCCGATTGTTAAGGAAATATAAACAATTTTTACAAAGTCAAGTTTGTTTTAAACATAGTTAATGCACAAGTGAGCTAGCCCCTTTGTGGTCGTGCCACAGCCACTGGCCAGTGTTTGGCTCAGCACTTTAAACCCACAGGACGTTATCAAGCCATAGATATCTACAACCCAGCCATCTCATTTTTGTATTATATCGGTACATAAACGTCGGGTCAGTTTCGTGACCTTCCCATTATAAGCCAACAAGAAAATATTTTCTTATCGGAGGATACGCATTAGATCATAATAATTATTTTTAAGAGTATGCTATTATAGCTCATTCTTGATGACCCAAGCACAATAATTGCTCGATGACCCCTACAAGATCGAGTGAGATCATCTGAGGTGACCAGCACTTCTTTGGCAATAACTTTTGATAACATAAAATGAAGATAAGAGCGTGAGACCGACACCACTGTGTATGTCTCGTCGATACGCGTCCGACATTACGCAGCACGACATACCTGGTTCACCGCATGACCTTAAATTACCTTGACCGGAGGTCAAATTTTGAATTTGACTTAGATAACCTGGTCATCGTGGTATGATTCGAATCTCCTTGACGAAACGCGCACGATGACGTGCAAATGGGAGCCCATAAGAGTGACCATAACAATCGGTGCGTCCAAAACCCCAGTCCCCAATCATCATCAGATGACGTTAGAATTATTGCCCTATCTTCATCAGGCGGAAATCTACTGCTACTATGAGTAAACCATATGTAGGTTTCATTTTCCACTCATTTTCATTCGAAAGGGGTGTAAAGTTAATGTCCTTAGGCCGACGACTATTCTACCGACCAACGTAATCGCCAATTGCCAAAAAGTTGACTCCGACTCCGGGCCGGAGTCGGAGTCGGTAAGATTTTTGAGACTCTAACTCCGACTCCGACTCCGACTCCGCAGCCCTGCGTGCCGCAGCCAGATTGTTTAAAGGGAATGTTTCACCTTTCTGAAAGTTGTCAAATATACGCTGGTTGTAGTCGAAAATATGAAGTAAGTGCTGCTGAAAACGATGGTGATATTTTTCTCTCGAAAAGTCACTTAACTTTGTACAAATTAAGCTTTTAAATTTGGGATGATGACGTCATTAATGAGCTATAGACCACCGCTGATTGACTGACACAGTGGGATTGGCTGACAAAGTGGCTGTCAGCCAATCAGTGACGGGACTAGCCTAGACCCCATTTTGCAAGTTATAAATTAAATTGCTTAACCCTATTTGTAACAGGGGGGGGGGGGGGGCGGATTCCGTCCCCCCCCCCCCCCCACCCCCCCTCATGTTTTTAGCAGATATCTCCAGAACAGCTGGGAGCAGGCCCATGAAATTTTGGGACTTTTCATAGAATTGAACTCCGCATTTGGAGTCAAAATTTTGAGTTCTTAACTTGAACAGAGGCGGTTCCAGGGCACAGTTTTGGGTGGGTTCGGAGGCGACATTTGGCGAAAATACGGAAATGCGATCTTCACGGTTTCTTCCTAACTGCATCAAGTATGAAGGAGTTACATCGGCTTACCGTGATTGCAACAAGTGCAAATTAGATGATGTTAATGAAATATCATACAAAATTGCATGGCAGAGGCGGTTTCAGGGGCTTGAAAAGGGGGGTTTCCAGGAAGTATTCAATGCTTGGCGGGAAGCCAATAGAGCAATGTAAGGGGCATTTATAGCTATCAAGATGTAAAAGATAGCTTCTGCTTCCATTATTTGCATAATTTATTACATATAGAGTTTCAGGGGCGTGTTCAGGAACATGAAAAGGGGGGGGGGGGTGACTGGCATGGTGATGACGATATGCTAGCGATTACGGCGCAATAGACGGTTAGTTTATAATGATATATGCACATATGAGACCAGAAAAGGGAATAAAGTCATTTTTTGCAGAGGCGCGCTCAGGAATGGAAGAAAGGGGGTCATATTATTGCAAGGAAACTAAGAGTCATGGGCGTACAATGACATAGCATACTGCAGTTTTCGGATGAAACACGCACCACAGGCTACTCTACGAACGATTATAAGATAATAGGCGAGTTCAGGTAGGGTAAAAAGGGGGGTAAGCAATGTTAATTGAAGTTGTAAGTGAAATAGTCACTGTTGACTAGTTAGTATCATAATAGCGGATAATATACTTATCAAAAGGTCTTGCGCCGCCCTAGTTTGGATCCTGGATACGCCTATGATGAAGTACAATATGCAAAAAGGAACTATCTATGATCAGTAACATATTTATAGTGCTGGGTAGCAACTTGTCTGCGGTTAATATTTTTCCCAATTTTACCCCCCTTTTTCACTAACCTGGTACCGCCTATGGCATAAAATATGATTTATAACTGTTTTTCTAATGTCTCAATCACTTACCATTTCATTTATCAAAAAAACAACATAAAAAATGGTTTTATTACGCATTTACTTCACCCCCATATTGAGTGACCTGCACACGCCTATGATTTTTGAATTTTCAAACGTCACCGTCATATATCAATTTCCGATTCAATCTCTATCGATTCCTATTAGTTGTGTTAAAATCGGACGATAAACATGAAAGTTATGTTGGATCAAAAATACCACTAAAATTTGTAGTTTTTGCCCCCCTGTTGCCCCCCTATCCCAAATGTATATTTTTGTATTATTTATAAATGTAGATCGTGTTGAGGGGAACCAAACACCGTTTCATTTTTGAAAATCGGACGGGTAGATCTCGAGATCTCCGGGGGGGGGCGGAATCCCCCCCCCCCCCCCCCTGTTACAAATAGGGGTAGCCAGGAGCCTGTTACAAATAGGGTAAAAGGGACTATCTCACCTTAACATTATATTTGAGTTGAGATAGCCATTGTTATTACTAGGCATTGAAATTAAGCATGGTATCAGTTAAAACGACCACAATGATCTAATCAAAAAGATATTCGAGTTTTATTTTGACATCTGTAAAAAATAAGGCACATGTGTATTTGAATAGGGCCTCTAAACCGACAGCGTCGTCTCTTTACCCAACTGGTAATGATAGTCGACTTGTTGTAAGGTCAGCCTTGGAATATTTTCGCCTTTCATTTATCGATCCCCGGGTAGTTCGCAATCTAAGCCAATCTAGACACCGGGTGGTTCGCTTTTTCTGCGCAATAGATGTCGACAAAAAATTGTGTCATATATTTGGCAGCACAAAGGATTTCCTTGTTATTTTATTTAAAAAAAATGACGTCACCAACCTAACTTTCCGCTTAAAACTAAAAGTTGAATATCTTCCAAGATAAACATTATTGTCGGAACAAAGGGTCACGAACATGTTCAGCTGATCTCGCCTGACATGTAGACATATAATTAAGTGTGATGCGACAACTTTCACAAAGGTGGGACAGTCCCTTTAAAGGAAATAGTTAACCTTCAACATTAGTTTTAAACTGAGATAGCAGTTTTGTAGCCCGTGTTGGGAAACCCCTATCTGCAAGTTTTCTTGACTGAAAAGACTCTCCAGCCGAATATATTTGAGTTTTTGGCGAAGCAATGCGGTCCTGGCGAAAGAATGTCGCACTGGTTCTAGCCCGGGCAGAGGCTATACCATCAGCCAATCAGCTTGCAACTGGTGCTAGCAAGCGAATCGCCGGCCGCCGGTTGGCACATCTCCAATGCGAGTCTATCTTTACGAGACTACTTTCGAATCTGATTGGCTGAACCATTTTTTACATTCGCGTGACGTCAGGACTCTGACTCAGAGAGTATACATATAGTTTTGATAAACAATACAAATTTACGGCCTTCTGTCCTGAATCGGCGCGATATAATGCCATTTTTGACAATATAAAAAGAAATTGTATTACAAAATATAATAAAATCGTGTTGGGTAAAAAAATCCAAGGAACTATTTCCTTTAAAGGGACTGTCCCACCTTCAACATAGGGACAACAACAAAGGGACTGTCTCACCCACCTTCAACAGGGACTGTTCAACTTTAACATGGGGTTTTGAACTGAGATAGCAGATTTGTACAGCAGATCGAAAAATGGGTTGTGTGAACAAATTAGCTCCTGTAATTTCGACACAGGACTAGTGGGCACCTTTTAGAAGAAGTTGCATTTCCCCGAAACTCGTTTCGGGGCCTCACAACGGTTACTTACTTTACAAGCAGCCTCCGTATATATGCCTAAAGTCCGTCGTTATTGTGTGCAATAATTTCCATATCCAAGCTACCATATGCATGACGTCATAATTGTCATGAAGTTTTTGTATGACCATGAAGGAAAAAAGAGAAACATGCCCATTTTTCGACGAATATCCATCTATCGTACAAACAAATGTCATATTCGTTTTATCAGCTCGAAATACCCCGTATAGCCAAATTTCAAGACAACTTTCAAGGTGACCTATTCCCTTTAAAGGGATATTGCCACCTCCGGAGGATTTCTAAAAAGCAACATACATGAATGGTGGGGATCAACAATCATGTATGCTCAAGCTCAAACTTGCTCCTGCAGCACCTAAAGCAGTGTATCGGCAAAGCATCTTGTATTTATTTCTGACTCCAAAACGTTGGTCCCAGCTGTGCTCAGATGGCCGCTCTCATCCAATTTGGCTGTGGTATTGGCGCCCGCCCAAAGCCGAAGCGTACGAATTCGCCGAGACTTGACCTTGAAAAGTCTATATGTGTTATAAGCATTGACATATATAGGTATAGACGAACTACTCCGCCCGGCAGTCGTTCCTGCTAGGCGACACTAGCGCCGCAGCGGAGAAGGGATTGAGTTAGCGCGGCAATGCTTTTGCTATGGCGGAAGGGCGACATTTGTCGGCCCGTAACTCAGAAACTGCGTGAGGTAGCGCACTGGAAAATATTTGAAGACGTAGAGACATTCATACTGAATAACTTGGAATACAAATATTCAGCCTGAACGTTCACGGTAATTATCGCCAAATATCGCCTCTCCGCCATAGCAAAAGCATTGCCGCGCTAACTCATGCCTTCTCCGCTGCGGCGCTAGTGTCGCTTCAACCGGGAACGTCTGCCGGGTGGACAGCTGGATTAGTTCGTCTATACTTATATAGGTCAATGGTTATGAGGTATAGGTCACATAACTCCTACGGTCCCAAAGTCGAGCCATAGCAATTATTGATGTTTTATTATGAAAGAGGCTGAAGTTGTTGAAAATATAATTAACTGCATATGTTTTTTAATTGTAAAGTGCACTGACGGAATGCTGATGTTGAGTTTGCAACATTCAAAAGAAAATGACAGTCCGCAAAGAAGTGATTCTAAATAGTGATGAGGCAAATCCAATTTTACGAATGCTTGGCAAGCATGAGTGGTGCAAATGTATTTTTTGGTCTAATGGGGGAGTTTCGGGAACCAAATTTTGCAGGTGAAATCGGACAATATATACACCGATACACACCAAAAACTCAATATTGGCCTGCGAGGTGGCAATGTCCCTTTAAAGGAAATAGTTCACCTTGGAAAAATTTTACCCAACACGATTTGATTATATTTTGTAATACAATTTCTTTTTATATTGCCAAAAATGGCCTTATATCGCGCCGATTCAGGACAGAAGGCCGTAAATTTGTATTGTTTATCAAAATTATATGTATACTCTCTGAGTCAGAGTCCTGACGTCATGCGAATGTAAACAATGGTTCAGCCAATCAGATTCGAAAGTAGTCGCGTAAAGATAGACTCGCATTGGAGATGTGCCAACCGGCGGCCAGCGATCGCTTGCTAGCACCAGCTGCAAGCTGATTGGCTGATGGTATAGCCTCTGCCCGGGCTAAAACCAGTACAACATTCTTTCGCCAGCACCGCATTCCTTCGCCAAAAACTCAAATATATTCGGCTGGAGTCTTTTCAGTCAAGAAAACTTGCAGTTTCCCAACACGGGCTACCAAACTGCTATCTCAGTTTAAAACTAATGTTGAAGGTGAACTATTTCCTTTAACCGATCAGTTGGAAACTTACAGGATTTAATCAGGTCATCAATACCAACAATTCTGCTATTTCGGATGATTTTATATCGGTGACCTAAGGCAAAGTAGATTTTGTGACCTCCCAATTTTAGGTCATTGGGGAAACATGAAAATCCATATAAATCCCCATGAAATGGCTACATTTTCCCAATGTGCACGAGACTCGCGAATCTTTTGCAAAATACACAGATCCATGTGACATTTTTGTCCTGCGACCTCCACGAGGTAAAATATATTGACCCAGAGGTCATGCGTCATTTTTCTTCCATAACATTTTACCGAACCAGTAAAGCGCCGCAGTTGGCGATGCACGAGCGAACGCGAAGTAAATGTACCTATGGTGAATTTCAATTCGATCGGGCAAGTAGTTTCTGAAATGCGGGGACATCAAAAGTGGTGCGCATGTGCGCACGTGCAGAGGCACACCACCCTGACTTGTTGGAAAGTGGCGGCTGAGAGATCCATAACCACACACCAAATTTGCACATAATCGGCCAAGCCGTTGCGACAAGAACACTTTTCTACACCCCTCACGCGGCACGCGCCACGCGCAGTGGTGTTACTCACGTGAGTCGGCTCTGGTCTCACACAGGGTAGGGTGGATGGGACTACCCAGAAAAGAAGCCTGCTTGTCAATCGGACGTGCAGTTGCAGAGATATGAGCTTCTCAAAAGCGTGGCCACGGGTCGGGCCGGGCCGCTCATTTTCAGATTCTTCCCTTATATACTCCACGGAAGGAACATTATTGAAATATCTCCCCTATCCCAACCATGGGCGTCGCCACCCGAGGGGCCAGGGGGCCGGCCCCCCCAAGATCCCTCCGGACCCAAAGATTAGCAGGATTTTAATATTAACATTATGGGAGTGGGGGGGGGGGGGTGGCAACCACCTGGTTGCCCCCCAACACCCCCCACATTCCACATTTTGTGGCGACGTTCCTGGTCCAACAATCCCCGATCTCCCCTACTCTGCCGTGAATGAGCAATTATTGTGCAAAGGGTACCAGTGGCGTCGCCGAGCATTTATGAGTGGTGGGGTAAAGGGGGGGGGGTCGGCTGAAATGACGAAAAAAAATGTACCCCCCATTTAGTGCGCGTATTTAAGCCTTTGCAACAATTATGTGGATTTTCATGTTATAGTAGGTACTTGTTATTTAGCGCCGCCAAGCGGCGCGATTTTTTTTACGGGTTTTCCTGATAAAACCCAGAAATATAGGCGGTGGGCCATGTATCAGAAGCTAAAAATGCTATAAATTAAATTCAGCGTTACGAGGAACCGAATACGATGACGATGGTTTCCTTGTGATGATGGACACCGATGTGACGCCGCGAAGCGGCGTGAAAATTTTCATTTTAGGTCGTGGAAAACGACATTTTAATATTGGAACCAGACCGTGAGTGGAGCCAAGCCTCAGGTAACCACTTTTCCTGGTTACACATCTCGGCAGGATTAAAAATATTTAAATGAAGGTAGCTTTTCATATACATTAGCCTCGGATAGTAAATCATGATAACCGGTGGCAGTCAGCGCTCATATAGTACACATAACTGTATACATATGCACCGAACTGTAACAAACAACTGGTAACAGTGCAAATGGCTTGAAAGCAGCAAGGGGCAGAACGACTTTTCCGCGCATAAATGGTCCATGTGGATCTGGAGGAGCCTGGGGAGATGACTTGGGGAGATAGTCCTGGCCTGGTCCCACTATTAGCTCTTCGGTCCGGCAAGTTGGGCACCGCTAGAGCAGCTTCCGGTGCCGATGTCCGCGTCTTTGCGTTCGCGTCGCCTTTTTTTAAACTCGGCAGACTAGCTAAACATGTAGCCAGCTTGAACGTAATATTTTATGAAGGGAGTGGGCCCTGGTGGAATTAATTTGTCCATTTTCCAAATTTGTATAGGCAATTGCGAAACTTGTGTCATGCCGCGAGGCGGCGCGAAATTTCCACTTTTTGACTGTGGATAGCTGAACTTTGACTGCTGCAAAGGCATTTTTTACGATAATTTGTTACTTCCCCGCAAACGGTGGTGTGTATGGGGGGGGGGGGGTCAACCACCACACCTTCTGAGTGGGGGGGGGGGGGGTCGGGGAGACCGTCCCCCCGAGGTGGGTGTAGGGTGTAGGATCCTATTCAGTTGAGGCTTCAGCACCCCCCCCCCCCCCCTCCCCAACTTCGCTTCAGCCACCCCAACTTGGACGAGGAAGTGTGTCAAATCCGAGGAGAAAACTGTATTTTGGTGGATTTTGATGGTACTTTAAAGGGAAATAATGACCTTTTTCCACAAAAATGGAGTTAGCACTTGAAATCGCAAGACAGGACCAAAATATATTGTAAATTCATCACATTTTGCATGAAAACTTTCCTACCGAAAGATATTTCAAGTTAAAGTTGATAAGCGTTCCACACTTTTAACGACCGGTACTTGCAAGTACTTTTGGTCCTCATCAAACTGCGGGCTTTTCCCGTATTGTTTTTTTACGCAATGGAGTGGAAAATATATTGTGCGTTCTACTCGTTGTGATTATATGCCCGGCGATCTTCTAAAACTAACAGCGATTGGAAAAAGTGGCAATAAAATCGGAAGCTCATCGATGCACATCAACGCGGTATAGTTAGTGGTTGCGACCCTCAATTTTTGAAAAGCGATTCATTTGTTTTCAACATTAGGAGTATTGTATAATTTGTCTGTGGCTGTATATAACACTATGCTTTATATTATCATGAAAAATAATAATTTTTCCCAAAAAAACTAACAAACAATAACACAAAACTGGCAATTAAATCGGAAGCTCATCGATGCACATCGACGGTGACCTATTTAGCGTCGGCGATTTGTTTACAAAGTCATTATCATGCTTCTCGGCGCACTTAACCATTGTGGCGAGTTGTAGCGAGTAGCGCTTTCGTTCTCCATGGCAACCAGGCGTGAGCCAATGAAAAGCCAGAACGTATTCCCTTTCTGGCTTTTGATTGGCTAACGCCTGGTTGCCATGGAGAACGAAAGCGCTACTAGCGCTATTAGCGTGTGTCCGAGCAGCGCTCAGTTTGATCGGAAACGTCACAGAGCCTCCAAAAATGCCGCGCACTCGATGTAAACAATGGTAGGGAAGGACGAATTTGTCAATGACCTTCATGAAGTACACAAGGTACTTGTTTTGTATTTTTTCCAAACTTACAACTTTCAATATGGGAATAATTTTATTTAATTCTTAAATTTAAATAAAATAATTGTAAAATCATAGCGGAAGCCTAAGAAATTGTTGCTAACAAAAGCAAAAGGTCATTATTTCCCTTTAAGCGGTTTTCCCAGCTCAGCATCCCAAACTTTTCTGGAGAAGCTACGCCCCTGTCCCGTCGTATTTTTCATATTCCAATCTTGATTTTAATATTTAATAGAAATTACATGAAAACTAGAATCAGCTTCCGCAATAAAACGTGTGTGTGTGTTAGGGGGGGGGTCGGCCGCCATAAAAAGTGGTGGGTCGACCCCCCCGGTTTTCATAAGTGTGGGGGGTCGCGACCCCCCCCCCCCCCCCATCCCACCCCCGTCAGCGACTCCCCTGAAGGCTGAAGGGTACCTATTGAAATGAATACTATTTCGGAAATAATTCAAAGATACTTATTTTGGCTGGGAAATACTAAAACATAGGAATGTCATGGAATTTATCATTGGATTTTTATAAATTTATCACCAGGTAAGTATATTGTATTTCAATTGAATACCTATCAAGCGAAAAATGACATCAAATTAATGAAATCAGGGTGCGCAAAATGTCTTGACGGGGGGGGGCATTTGCCCCCCCCCCCCCCCCCCCCCCGTTAACATGTTAAAATAGGCATTGACTCAAAGGACTATATACTCTTGAAAACGACCCTTAGGTACTTGACTTTTGTCTTTGTGATTAAAGACCCTGCTTTGAAATCGCTTGTCAATTTGCAGCAAATTAACCACTATGACAACAAATCTGACAGCTTTTCGCATCAAGAAGCATTACACCGACGATTCATTCAGTCATTAGCTTTAATGTCGAGCGAAACCAAACTATTTTTCGACAGTGGATATGCTCCTGAGATTTAATAATGAGGACTATGCCGTCGGTTGTCAAGCAAAATGAAAAGATCGTAGGGAAGTAGCATTTCAAGATACTAACACATGTTGGCCAGTAAACACGTGTTTTACCTTTCGCTCTTCGACGTCTTTCCTCCGTGGTAGTCGAGATGGCTGCGTCTGCCGACTCCATGTCAGGTCGAGGTCAAAGTGATCAAACCACGCGTCCCCAAACAAGTGCATCTGCGGGACGCTCCAGCTGCAGTGCGCTGACACGGTCATAGAATACTTGCGCAGATGGGGACGCGACCCCCTCCCCACACCAGCCAACAGCCAGCTGACTGGCCGGCGGAGCTCGCATCACAGCAATGGAAGCCGGACGGGTGAGGGTCAGGGTCGCTCTGGTGCCTCTGTCGGTGACTTACGTGTTTGTTTTCTTTTCTTTTGTGTACTTTCTGTACCGATCCAAAAGAGACAAGGCACTGGACCAGTGATAGAAAAGAGGAGTAATTCACAATACTTTGCTTCGAATTGAGAAAATTGGCCGCAATGCAGAGGCCAGCGACCCCCACAGACCGACAACTGGCGGCGCCGCTGTGAGAAGGGAAATAGATCGGCAACGGTAATTTGATCAGGCTTATTTGTGGCGACCTGGGGCGGTGGACCGTTGAATCGGACACCGCTCTCAAGACTGGACGGGAGGTGTCTGGGAAAGATTTGTCAAATGAAGTGATGGATGATATTACCAGTGCTGCGTGGAAGAAGCAATGGTGATGGTGAGTCACCTGTTCGCAGGTGAGTTGAACGGATTGTATTTTCAGGCAGGCACGTAGCCAGGATTTTTCTCAGGGGGGGGGGGGGGCACATCGGTAGAAACAAATTTCCCTCCTCAGACATATGTTGTTGAACGGGGGGGGGGGGGTCGGGTCGTCAGATAATCTCATTTTATCTAGTGTACATTGTTTTTGCTCAGGGGTTATGGCCCCGTGCCGCCCCCCCCCCCCCTGGCTACGTCCCCTGTTTTCAGGTGTGGGACCACTGGCGGATCCAGGGGGGGGCATCCAGTGGCGGATCTACGGTTGGGCAAAATGGGCAATTGCCCCCCCCCCCCCAACGAAATATCGGTAGGCAAACGGATGTTTTTGCCCCCCCCCCCCCCACCCCCCCCCTTCCCCCAAACCGATCCGGCAGGTTGTGATTTTTGTCCTGGTACAGTTGCGGATAAATCTTCCTTACGATTTTTTTTAATTGTTACGTGGGGTCTGGGGACACAACCAAAAAAAACACAGTTAGACAACCAAAAAACAAAAAAAATCCCGTCCGACCATTTTTTATTTTCTGGAAAATGTGTGCACTGTGTTTCAAGGGCGGGGAATTCATTGGTGGTGACCAAA
>JAXIVJ010015790.1:0-30597 GCA_036785665.1 Chirona hameri
CCTACCATTACTTTTGCAGTGACCTGTACAAAAACAAAACATTTGTTCGAGCTTCAGTTCAGACTGGCAGCTTGCTGGCCGCTATTTTCTCGTCCAGTTTAGCTTTTTTAACCCGCGCGGCACTGGGGTCTCCAGCCGAACGCGCGGCGCTGGGAGGGGGGGGGGGATTTGCACCCCCCCCTCGTAGCTTCCCAACCAATGACCGCAGCGAGACGCGCAAGGCGCGATCGAAAGCTCTCAGTGAGAAAAATCTAACACATACCCGAAATTCTTAAAATAAGGTCACATGTCAGGTCACGGTCAGGTCAAATGTCAACATTGAGGTATTTGGGTTTTTGGGTCATACGTTCCATCCCAAGCTTTAGATTGCGACTATTATCTCACCAAGAGCTCTCAAATGCATAATGCATCTCCCGCATAAGTAAAAGTGAAATTGCAAGCAAAGGTCAAATCGAGGTCAGGTAACAAAAGGTCACAGGCTACGAAGCATGCGATACATGTTGTATGGGTTATTTTACACGTATAATTCGATAGTAGCAGCCATTTTCACAACCTGATCCCATATAATGGCCCTCAGGTCAAGGTCAGGGTCACAATAAGGACAAAATTTGAAATGGATTAAAATCAATACAAATGGCATGGTTTCTAGACTAGTTTCTCAGAAATACAGTGGTGGCATTTATTTGTCTGTATCTGGTCAGTAAAAGCAAAACAAAACGCAATTAAAAAATGACGTCATGAGTTACTTATACTTAGTAAGCCATAAGTCAGTCAAAAATAAAGATATTGCTTTGAACTTTGGTGTGGGCATCGTCCTGACTTGGTTCTCTAATATGCCTTCCGTTTTATTGTTTAAATCGTAACAAACTTTTGTGTAAATTCTTCCCATTTTGTTTGCATTTTGGGGGATCAAAAACACAAACAATAAAAAATCAGGGATAGCCATTGGAGAAAATGTTATTTCCTTTATTTTGACGTTTTAATTTGCGATTTGCATCAAACCCTATTTTCTACGATTTTGTAACACTTAACTTCTTTTTAAACCAAAAATGCCATGACATTGACCTGTCACTAAAACGTCATTTTTCCCAAACTACTTCACGAATTTCAATATAAAAATTTGACAGGAAGACGTATAATTTATGCAGTATACGGTACCCAAAAGTTTCACTTCGATATCTGTCAGTTTTCAAATTATTGAGGAAAAAACAACTCGCCGCGCGGGGTTAAGCCCTGATTTGATGGTAAGTGCCGTGTTTGCCAAAATTTCCCAGTTTTTCACTGTGGATAGCTGGATTTTGACTGCTGCAAAGTCAATTTTTACGACAAATTGTTAACTTTTTTTGGGGTGGGGTGGGGGTGGGGGGCAAAAATATGTTGACCCTACCTTTTCCAGGTTGGGGGGGGGGGGGCATGGCCTGGCTGCCCCCTGGATCCGCCAGTGATCTGACCTCAATCAAACACTGCAGCTGCTGCAAGCCATAGGACGTCATCCCTGCTAAAGGCAGATAGCAAGCACCAAAGCATCTGGAAGTTGGAACCTACTATGTGATGGTAGGCATATCAGATGCCTGTCCAGGGCCCTGCAGCTGGTTGGAGTTTAGGTGTCAACAGACAGTCAGGCCACAGAAAGTGGAGATGGGGAAAAGGTAGGTATGATGTCGCATTCGCCTGTGAGTTGTGACTCCTGTAGTGGGAAAAAACAAGCATAGCGACCACAGGATTGAAAGTCATGTAAAGTGGTTCATCACAGTATTCATTGTTCAGAATATGCCTGCTTATGAGTTGTGATAATGCATATTGAAAAAGAACAGGGCAAAAAGTCTGTGTTTAACTGCCAAACTGGAGGTACTGTACTTAGAGCGTCCCATTTTTCAAAAAAAGATTGCCGGGCACCTTCGCCCCTTGTGATTCCCGTTCTCTGATGAAAATTATCCATGGGGACCAAGTTTGGTGTATTTTGGTCGGTAATCTTAATCTCCGAGCAGCGGATGAAATTATCCCCCAAAGTCCCGTTTTAACCCTCCATTGGCGGGGGGGGGGGGGGGGGGGCGTTTTTCGACCACTCTGACGATCTTTCGCAATAACTCAAAAACCAAGAGCTATCGACATGAAACTTCAAGTACCTTCTTCTACATCAATGTTACGTCTTCTGTGCAAAACATGAAGAAATTTCGTCGACAATTTTTTCTCTCGAAATACAGCGAATTTAGTGACGTCACTACACACGAGTTTGACACAAAACTTACAAATGCCATATTTTGTACAAATGCAATCGAAAAACGTCGAAAGATATACAATGGCAAGGGCTACCAAATGGCCATTTCGGATTTGGGTAAGTTTTGGTTTTTGACCCCCAGAAATAAACAAAATAAAGATTTTTGTTTGGAAAGAAATATCTCAAAATCAACATTTTAAAACATTTAAAAACAAACGGGAGATATGTTGAAGAACCACATGTGGACAATACCCAAACCAAATTTTAAAGCAATGTCTTTATTTTTACTGATTTATGGCTCCCAGGTATTTTATGTTTATTTTTGTATGGCTCCCAAGTATACCATGAGTTAAATGTGACGTCATGAGTAGTCTTGACCCAGGTACAACTGTTGCTCGCTCAGTGACCTATGCAAGTTCAGCTGAGGACATCTGAGGTCACTAGCACTTCTTTGCCAATGACTCTTTATAGAATGAATATAGAGACGTGCAACTCGCATTACTGTATGTGTCTTGCTGAGATGCGTCTCCTCATATGCAACATTACCTACTGGGTCCACAAATGACCTTGACCTGAGGTCAAACTTGACCCAATCCGGTCATCGTGAATACAGTTCGAAGTGCCTCGACGAGACAAACACGATGGCGTTGAAATTATTGCCCTATCTTCATTAGGTAACACGTTGTGCACGAAAAACTTCTTGGAAGGAAACGCCAGCATGACATTTGGTGACCGCTGAAGCCTAAACTGTTAACATGAGGTAAAATTTGATTTTTTTCTTTTTCGTTTCTTCCTAGTTATCATACTTAGCATATCCGCTATATGCTATATTTGAAGTTTCTGGAGCTAACTCCTAAAGTTGGAAAATTTCACCTTTGATGACCTCTGGTGACCTCAAAATTTGACCTGAGCCAAAACATGACCGAAGTGACTTCGATTGGGCCCTCGGCGTCTTTAAAAGGACCGCTGGTTGACCTGAAAGGGTCTTTGACGAGCCTGAGAGGGTGTTGCTATGCCTGATGGGTCGTTATCAGGCGTCTAAGAGCCTTATGACGGTCTGTGAGTCCCTTTCTAGGCTTAAAAGGGCTCTCGGTCGGCCTGCAAGGGCCGTCAAGCGGCGACAGGGACTTTTGCTGGTTTGAGAGGGTATTTTTTCAGAGAGCCCACTCTGAACTCCATTGGGCCCATCCAGTGGCGGTTCTTCCATTGAGGCAGATGAGGCAGTGAATTACCTAAATTAGCCAAACATATAAAGTATAATTGTATTTTCCTAAATATTCAATAATTTTAGTAGAATTATAATAAATGAAATATTTAATAGACAAAATAATTTTCCAAACAGTTAAAGGGAGATAATGACCTTTTGATTTTGTTAGCAACACTTTCTTTGTCTACCGTTATGGTATTAAAATGATGTGATCTAAATTTAAGAATTAAATACAATTATTCCCTAATTCAAAGTTGGAAGTTTGGGAAAATTTATGATCGGTATTTTCCCTACACTATTGGAAAGCGCAACATCTGGCGCTTTTGTGTCAATCTGTTCAACGTTGTTGAATGGGCACTTATAAACAAATCGCCGACACTAAATAGGTTGCCATCGGGGGCATACCTAAACTGCCGATTTCAATGCACTTTTTTAAAATGATTGTTGATTGTTCATAAAAGTTTGGCACATATTCGCAAAAGATAGAATGCAGGAAACATATTGCATACCTTCATGATAAATAACAATGCGTAGGGAGGCTAATTTACTGAATACGTTACCGAGTGCTTGCTGATTATAAGCGTGGAGCGCTTATCAACTATGAATTGAAATATCTCGCGGTAGGAATTGTTATATGCAAAATGTGATGAATTTACAATATATTTTGGTCTCGTCTATCGATTTCAGGTGCTAACTCCATTTTTGTGGAAAAAGGTCATTATCTCCCTTTAAAACGCGTCTCATTTTCATGCTATTCCAAGATGTTTGTTGGTATCGATAGGCCCAAATCAGCCTAGCCATCGAAATTTAGCATTGTGAAAACTTGGGCTGTGAGGCAATGCCTCACAACTTGAAAACGGGACTTACTTGACCCAACTTGAAAACGGGACTTTGAGGCGATGACTTCATCCGCTGCTCGGAGATTAAAGGGACATTGCCACCTCGCAAGCCAATATGGAGTTTTTGGTGTGTATCGGTCGATTAAGCGTGTCCGATTTCACCTGCAAAATTTGGTTCCCGAAACTCCCCCATTAGATAAAAAAATACATTTGCACCACTCATGCTTGCCAAACATTCGTAAAATTGGATTCGCCACATCACTATTTAGAATCACTTCTTTGCGGACTGTTATTTTCTGTTGAATGTTTCAAACTCAACATCACCATTACGTCAGTACACTTCAAAATTAAAAAGCGTACGCAGTTAATTATATTTTCAACCTTAGCCTCATTCATAATAAAACAGCAAGAATTGCTATGGCTCGACTTTGGGACCGTAGGAGTTGTGACCTATACCTTATTGAATCAATCATATTGAATCAATCATCAAAGATAAGATTGTTGAATTCTTGGAGCAAAATGAACTCATCAAAGATACACAGCATGGCTTTAGGAAGGGCCGTTCTTGTTTAACTAATCTTCTGGAGTTTTTGGATGTTGCAACAGATAGCGTTGATCAGGGTAAACAGCTAGATGTAGCTTTTCTTGATTTCAGTAAAGCATTTGACAAAGTCCCCCATACAAGACTGGGGTTGCAACTTAAAATTCATGGGATCAGGGGCAAGATTCTGGATTGGATAGAAACGTGGCTTTCAGGACGCCAGCAAAGGGTTATATTGAATGGGTGCCAATCACAATGGAAGGAGGTTCTCAGTGGGGTTCCACAGGGCTCAGTCCTGGGCCCATTGCTTTTTATAATATTTGTGAATGCAATTGAGAACAGTATAGACAGCAAAGTCTTGAAATTTGCAGACGATCTAAAAGTTGTCAGGATTATTAGAGGAAAACATGATCAGGATGTTTTTCAATCAGATCTGGACAAGCTAGTTGAGTGGTCTGAAGCATGGCAGATGAAATTCAATTTGAGTAAATGTAAGATTATGCACGCTGGACGGGTTAGCAGTAAACATAGGTATGAAATGGGTGGGCAGAAAATGGAGCAGATTGAAAAGGAAAGAGATTTAGGTGTCGTGGTAAACAATAGACTATCAGCGTCAGACCAGGTTGTAGAAGCTAGGAAAAAGGCACTTAGAATGCTAGGGGCCATTAACAGAAATGTTTCCTACAAGAGTGAAAAAGTAATAACAAAACTGTATTGTGCATACGTTAGACCACATTTGGAGTATTGTGTACAAGCCTGGTCTCCAACATATGAGAAAGATTGCTGGTTGTTAGAAAGAGTTCAAAAAAGGGCAACAAAAATGATTAATTGTCTTGGTAGTTTACCTTATGAAGATAGATTAAGGAAATTGGGTATGTTTTCACTTAGATATAGAAGGCTAAGAGATCTAATTGAAGTCTTCAAATTTGTAAATAGTCAGCATTCTGGATATTTAAAGGGTATGTTTGAGTTCAATAGGGAAAATCGAGGTAGAGGTCATCAGCATAAACTCATTATGAAACAAAGTAGGACTAGGCTACGACAGTCATTTTTCAGTAGAAGGGTTGTAGGACATTGGAATATGCTACCAGGGGATGTCGCTGATGCAGTGACACTTGCTTCCTTCAAAATTAGATTAGATAAATACTTTACAGAGAAGGGATTAGTTCATAAATACTCGTGGGATTAGCCTTCTTTTATGCAGGTAGAGTAAGGTGATTTGAAGGGGCGAGACTGGTGGAGGGGGGGGGGGGGGGGGGTGCAACCTCGGATGGGCACAAGAGGCTCTTTGTTGCACTTTTCTTTTATGTCTTTTATGTCTTTATGTCTTATACCACAGATATACTTTTCAAGGTCAAGTCTAAGCGAATTCGTACGCTTCGGCTTTGGGCGGGCGCCAACACCACAGTCAAACTAGATGAGAGCGGCCATCATGAATCTAGTACTGAGCACAGCTGGGACCAACGTTTTGGAGTCAGAAATAAATACAAAATGCTTTGCCAATACACTGCTTTAGGTGCTGCAGGGGCAAAATTGAGCTTGGGCATACATGATTGTCGATACCCACCGTTCATTTAAGTTGCTTTTTAGAAATCCTCCGGAGGTGGCAATATCCCTTTAAGATTACCGACTAAAATCCACCAAACTTGGTCCCCATATATAATTTGTATTAGAGAACGGGAATCGCAGGGGCGAAGGTGCCCGGAAAACTTTTTTGAAAAGTGGGACGCTCTACTGTATGTACATGTAACAGATTGTAGGCATAGCATTCACACAACAGAGCTTAACAGACAGACAAGTCACAAGTGTCAAGCATTTCAATTTGTATTCACAAAATAAAATAACAAACTATATTCTCTCCAGTGGAAAATTCCTGAGAATGTTCAGACTGAAAGATCAAATTTGGTAAAGATAGTGCTGCAGCTGAAGTAGGCACTTCACGTTGCTGTTGCTGAATGTGTAGGTATATAAACCAGTAAAGCGCCGTAGTCGGCGTTGAACGAGCGAGCACAAACGAAATGTATGGTGAATTTGAACTCAATGGGGCAAGTAGTTTCTGAGATACAAAAAAGGGTGAGCACGTGCACACGTGCAGAGGCACCCCGCCCCTGACTTGTGGGAAAGTGGCGGCTGAGAGGTCCCTAACCACACACCAAATTAGAGCACAATCGGCTCAGCCGTTCCTGAGATATAGAATAGGAGTTTGCACGTGCGCACGTGCGGTCACCCCACCCCTGACTTGTGGGAAAGTGGCGGCTGAGGGGTCCCTGACCACACACCAAATTCGAACACAATCGGCTCAGCCATTCCTGAGATATAGAATAGGGATGTGCACGTGCGCACGTGCAGAGGCACCCCACCCCTGACTTGTGGACAATTGGCGGCTGAGGGGTCCCTAACCACACACCAAATTTGCACACAATCGGCTTAGCCGTTGCAGAGTTTTTGCGAGAGTCGGCACCCACATGAGTCGGCACTGGTCTCTAACAGGGTAGATTGGAATGGGCTGCTCAGCAAAGAAGCCCGCTTGTCAATCGGACGTGCGGTTGCAGAGATGAGCTTCTCAAAAGCGTCGCCACGGGTCGGGTCGGGCCGGGCCGGGCCGCTCACAATCAGATTTTTCCCATACACCACGGAAGAACGAGCGAGCGCTTCGCGCTCGCTCGTAACACAAAGTACATATGACAGGGTTTCGGACTCTGGACCGGTTTTGCGGACACGGGTGTAAAAAAATATACACGCGTCAGTTTTGAACAAATCTTGACAAACTGGGCGTCAGAATGTTGGAAATTAAGTGGACTTTCATTTGCCATCTTCAAAAGTTAAATATATTTATCTGCGTATGAATAGTTTAGCGTAAAAGACGAACAACAAATGGCAAAAAACGCGTTTTTCAGGATAACAAATATTTGGTCGCCCAACTTCGAAGAGCCGTAGCACCACAACCATATGTTTGGTGGAGCTAGCGCTATGCTCATTCTCTAGTTAATTCAATTTGCTTTCAGAGCATATCGGGTTCAATTAGTTCCTCACATTTTATTTAGACGCTGCGTTCACGGGTGGAGTTTCCTATGCAAATGGTGGGGCCACTGCCCCACCAACTTTATGTTATGCCCCACCAACTTTTGTCAGATGTGAAGGTTTCCTGGCATTCAAATGGCCATTTCTCACCTCAACCATGGACAACAACCAGCCAATATTGCATTTTGCCCCACCAACTTTTTCTGGAAAGCTCCACCCATGGCTGTGTTGGATCTTAGCTGAACCGACCAGGGTAAACAAATTACATTCGAATAGGCCAATTTAATAACAATTTCCCATAAAACCATTCTGCTACAACACTTATCCGGGTTCTAAATAATACAAATTGGAGATGCATTGATTGAGCAAAGCCTTGGGAACAAATAGCGCCATTGTCAATCTTCTGGGAGCTATATTGACGGTGCAATCAATGGTTTCGTGCTTGCATGTTGTTGTTGACCTCAACTTGAAAAACAAAATCACCCTCTTGTAAAAAAAAACATTTTTTTCTTTAAAGGCCTACATCGACTAGAAAACCAATAGCTATTGTACCTGAACATCCTGTATACAGATCCTATTGGTTTTCATGCTGATTTAACATGTTTTGTTAAAACGGTGGGTTCTTTTACAAGGCAACTGCACGCAGACACAAAGTGATCAGGGAGATACCTTCACAGGATGAACAAAAATAGATGCCATACTATTTGTTATTCCAGATTCGAATTCCTCCTGCAAAAACTGATCCAGATAGGTTTTTTTTTTGCAGTGAAACAAAAACACAGATTATTCACTGGGTTGGGGCCACAAAACCTGTCCAAAGTCTGAAACCCTGTCACATCTTTTAGTTTTTTAGTTTATTTCAATCATCATCAACGGGCCAATCAAACCCACTTATAGATGAAGTCACACACGTAGCGAAACACACGCTAAAACACACACATACCAACCTAAAAGACACCATACATGTGATATAAAATGCGACATAAGACAAAGACATGAGATATTAAGTGGGTACATGACTAGACTGAACACAAAAATACATGCGGCCTACCTAAAAGACATGACCTATGAGATATAAAACACTATGACTACACTGACTAAGAGTATTGTAGTGGAGTAAACGATGACATGTTTCCTAAAATTATAAAAGACACCATACAACATGTGATATAAAATGCGATACAAGACAAAGACATGATATATTTAAATGAGTACATGACTAGACTGACAACTCAAAAATACCCACGGCCTACCTAAAAGACATGACCTATGAGATGTAAAAGCACTATGATTACACTGACTAGAGTATTGTAGTGGAGTATACGATGATATGTTTCCTAAAATTACCAATCCCTGTATGCCAGATATCTACGGTCCTTGTAGAGTTTAGGAACGTGTTGCAATGGCGAGGGATTCTGACAAACATACTGGACTTGACCGTGTTCACTCTGGCATGCGGCACGTGGAACAACAATCTGCTACGGAGTACACGGGGAGCAGCTGCCAACGGGAATGACTCTACAAGGAAAGACGAGTCAATTTTGTTGTTGTGAATGTTTCTCAGGAGCATGATGTCGTATTGCAATCTTCTTGCAGCGAGAGATGCTAGTCCGAAATGGCGTAGAAGACTATCATAATCCAAAGCGACATCTGCAACACGACAGCGAGCGCAGAGCCAAGTCAGGAACTTATGCTGAACTTTTTCAGTTCTTTTCAAGTGCGTGTTGGCAGCTCCTCCCCATATAACACAGCCATACTCTAGTATAGATCAAACATTTGCGCAGTATGTCGATATGATTGACCTGGGATTGACATCGTACAATGAGCGACCATTTTTTTTCCGGTTTGAAACGATCTCATCAAAAGACCGAGAGCCCTGTTGGCTTTCTTCATCACAGCGTCTACATGGGCACCAAAAGTCAACTTTCCGTCTAACATCACTCCCAGGTCTCGCATTTCGTGCACTCTTTGAATCACCTCACTTCCCATCGTGTTTTAAACGCCTGTGATGGGTTTCGTTCGCAGAGTTAGTGAGAGGATTTTACATTTTGCTGGGTTCAGTTTTAACTGCCACGCTGCCGACCACTGGCAGAGCCCATCTATATCAGCCTGCAGGCCGCGAACATCACTAAAACTGTCAACCCTAGCATATAGCTTAAAATCATCGGCAAACAGGAGACAATCTGAGCGTACGGCAGCTGGCAGATCATTAACATTACATGCAAACAGAAGAGGGGACAAAAGCCCCCCTTCTGGCGTCCCCGACAGTACCGGGGCCCACGCTGAGCATTTGCCATTCACAACAACCCGCTGCTCTCTTTCAGACAAGTACGATTTGAGCCAGGACAGTGCTTTTCCGGTCATATGATACGATTTTTTCATTTTTAGAGCCAAGAGTTTATGATTTACACTCTGAAATGCTGAACTATAGTCAGTATAAATTACGTCTGTTTGAGAGCCAGCGGATATGTTGTTCCAGGCCACGCGCAACATCGACCCCAGGTTCGAGACACAGGAACGCCCCAGCATGAAACCATGCTGCTGACTAGTGAAAACCATCTAATTGTTCATGGGGTTCACAGGATGTTTGCCAGTGCTAAACTTAGATTGTATTTTTGTATTGTTAAAGTTGGTTAATGTGAAACACAAATTTAGGGCACCTTGTCATGCACTTGTAATGTTGATGTGAAAACTTGTTGCAGATAATTCAATTGGTGGGTAGAGGCTATTGTGAAAACGTCAGAGTTTAGCTAAGCCCTGGCTGACCTTGAACCAGCACTGTCTGACTGTGAAAGGTCGGCTGCGAATGGTGGGCAGTCAAGGGTGGGACCACAGAGCGACCAGTGTTAGCCTCTATCTGAGCTCACATTATCTTTAACATTATAAGTGAATGGAAAGCACCCTATATTTTTGTTTGACACTAACCAACCCTTAAAGGAAATAGTTCACTTTCAACATGGGTTTTGAACTGAGATAGCAGTTTTGTAGCATGTGTTAGGAAACCCCTATCTGCAAGTTTTCTCAACTAAAAAGACTCAGCCAAATATATTTGATTTTTTGCAGAAGGAATGCGGTGCTGACAAAAGAATGTGATGCTGCCAGTAGCCCGGGCAGAGGCTATACCATCAGCCAATCAGCTTGCAGCTGGTGCTAGCAAGCAAACCACCTGCCGCCAGTTGACGCTTCTCTAATGCGAGTCTATCTTTATGCAACTACTTTTGAATCTGATTAGCTGAGCCATTTTATTTGTGTGACATCAGGACTCTGACTCAGAGTATGTATATAGTTTTGATAAAATTAATAATTACAACCTTATCCTGAATCGGCGCAATGTATGGCCATTTTTGACAATAAAAAATATATTGTATTTCAAAATATAATCAAATCGCGTTTTGACAAAATGTTCTAAGGTGAACTATTTCCTTTAATAATACAAATATGTGCAGGGCCTGAAATGTCCAGTATGATAAATTTGCTCACACCAGTTGATGCATTCAAGTTATCACCAAAATTAGGGTCTTAACTCTCAAGTGGTCAAATGGTTCACAATTAGTACCTAAGTGAAGTCACGACAAATCGATACCTACTGTTAGTGTTGCATCGCCACTTTGCAGTGTTTGGTTACAAATGCCAAGACGAAAACAACTTGCAACTGGATGTAAAAAATGCTTACCAACGATGAAATGCCTGGTGCTCAGTGGTATTTTATGTAACTAAATGATCAAACAGCTTGAAAACGCCATCCCGGGAATTAACACCAACGTTCTAACTCCTAACCCTAAAACTGGCTGCTCTCCATGCTTTTTTGTAATTATGCTGCGCCGATATTGACTTGTGACGCGCCAGTTTCGGCGAAACATTATTGAAGCTACCATATCAGCCTTCCATAGTGGCTTTACCAAGTACCAAATCTCAGCCCGACATGAAAACTCAGATGGCGATTCATTCTGCAATTTCCAGCAGCTTTTACACCTTCCGTAAACTATTCACGAAGCCCCCATCGGTTACTAATATGGCTCTACACGGCTTATACGCTGCCGTTCCACCCTCTGCACTCCACCTTCCTTTTTCATCCTCCCCACTTTCCCCCTCCAAACACGGTGGCGATATTCACAGGTTGGTTTATTAGCCGGGGCTGGTGAGCTCGCCTCAGCCCCAGTCGCGCGCGCTGCTCGTCACACAGGCTGAAACACGTCACGGTCGGCCGGCGAGGAGAGCAGACGACGCGTCCGGTCCGGCTACGCCGCTACGCGGCCGTATAAAAGAAGCAACAATCCAGATCACACACGCCACACCCGGCGGCCGGCAGCCGACCGCCCCCGCCCCCGGTCCGCACCGAGTCATCAGGGGTGAGGCTGGGGATCACCCGTAACCCCATTCAGCTGAGTTAGTTCCTTGGTGTCGCCCATCGAAACGAACCTCATACGATGAATATCGAAGAGATATTCTCTAATCATCTTCAGAACATGTTATCAGACATTCTCTCTAGTTCACAGGCATCCTTCCATGTCAACAAATCCCTCCCATATCTTTTGATTGCCGTAGAGGACGTCTCGTGGCGGGGGTGGGGCGGGGGCGGGGGCGGTCGGCTGTGCGTCGCCGGCAGGGGGCAGCAGCACCGCGCGGCGCGGCAGGGGGCAGGGGCAGGGGGCAGAGGTGTTGCAGCAGCGGCCCAGCACACTCCCTATATACAGACATGGCAGGGATCCTCACACGCTGGCACGCACGCACGCACACGACGCTCACGCACGGCCGTCCGGGGCCGGTCGCGGGACCACACCACGCGCCGGCCGGCCGGCCCGGCTCTTCTCACTCGCATCCCGTTGAGCACGTTAGTGACAAGGCTGATCAATCTCCAACACGCTACGCTACATGTATAAAGTTACCTGCAAAAGGGCACCGCGCGTCCGACCGTCAAATTTGCGCCCTCACTTGGTCGGAAATCGCAACAAAACCGGGCCGGAGTCCGCTCCTAGTAACGCGGTTTAACGAGCTAGCGCATTAGTACAGCGTGGGTGACGTCGCGCGCACGCGAGCGCGCGACTAGAACTTTAGATTCAGCACACAGATCGTGGGTGAGTGGGTCCTACGGCGCTCGGTCTGGCCGGCGCAGCGCGTCTACGTGGTTTGGCTTGGAAGACGTTTCAGCCATCTCCCTGCATGTCTTTCGTTTAGTTGCGGCGGCTGACTCCACACTCTCAAGTCTCAGTACATCCCGACCAGACAGCCCGCGATTTTCGTCTCAAACAACAGTCAAACAGAGGTCAGGTCAGGTCAGGTCAGGTCAGGTCAGGTCAGGTCAGGTCAGGTCAGGTTGGGTCGGGGTAGCTCCGTACGGGCGCGGCGCGGCGAGCTGTCTATATTGCTAGACATCGGGTCAGGTCGGGGTAGCTCCATTCGGACGCGGCGCGGCGAGCTGTCTATACTGCTAGACACTGGTCTCAAGAGCTGCTGCAGCAGCCCGGCGCGCGTGTCTGTGACCTCTCTCCGACTGCGACCGGACCGGGCCGGGCGCCACTAGCGCCACGGGATTGCGGCGGCGAGTCGAGGCACTGCTGGCGGAGCGGGCCGCTCCGGCGGACGGCGCGGCGGGTCCGAGTTAGATGGGCCGCGTAAAGTTGGCCGGGAACAGGCCCTTCTGGCCGGTGGTTTCCTTCATTCCCATCAGCCAGCCCTCCTCCTGGGAACGCAGAGGAAGCACACATCAGCACAGGGCCTTATTCACAGTCCTCACAGCTCTGGTGAACGAGCCGACTGAGAGACATTACTGAACTTTTAATGAACATTACACGCATGAATTACGAGCCTCTGGCCACCTCTGGACTGTCGGCAGCAGCATGTGAAGTTGTAAACTCACAACCAACTACCGCAGTTAGCACAATAAGTTTCCAAACGCCCATATTTTATCCCCAGACGTACCAGCAACCAACGACCACAATGAACGTGAGACAAGTTAACGACAGTCCTAACCACAATTAATCGATGCGTATCCCAAGCTTAACAACCATACCAAACACCAGAAAGGATCGCTAGAAAATATCGCCCACTAACCAAGGCTTGCCAGCCACAACACACATGTACACGTATCTCAAGAGTCAAGAGTGAGTCAAGACGACACGCAACACTGTCCGGAGCCCCAGCAACGGCGGCCGGTTTCTCACCTGCTCCTCCTGGTCGTCGTACTCGATCACCTGGATACTCTCTGCCACCTCGAAACTCAGCTCGTCCGCGTCCTCGGCCTGGTACTTGTAGGCAGCCTTCACCCGGTACAGCACGCCCGAAGGCAGGTTATCCGTGGTCGCACCTGCAGACAAGACACACACACGCACGTCCTCAGCGCCCAGCAGACTCATTGTCACGCACGTCCTCAGCGCCCAGCAGGCTCATTGTCACGCACGTCCTCAGCGCCCAGCAGGCTCATTGTCACGCACGTCCTCAGCGCCCAGCAGGCTCATTGTCACGCACGTCCTCAGCGCCCAGCAGGTTCATTGTCACGCACGTCCTCAGCGCCCAGCAGGCTCATTGTCACGCACGTCCTCAGCGCCCAGCAGGCTCATTGTCACGCACGTCCTCAGCGCCCAGCAGGCTCATTGTCACGCACGTCCTCAGCGCCCACCAGGTTCATTGTCACGCACGTCCTCAGCGCCCAGCAGGCTCATTGTCACGCACGTCCTCAGCGCCCAGCAGGCTCATTGTCACGCACGTCCTCAGCGCCCAGCAGGCTCATTGTCACGCACGTCCTCAGCGCCCAGCAGACTCATTGTCACGCACGTCCTCAGCGCCCAGCAGGCTCATTGTCACGCACGTCCTCAGCGCCCAGCAGGCTCATTGTCACGCACGTCCTCAGCGCCCAGCAGGCTCATTGTCACGCACGTCCTCAGCGCCCAGCAGGCTCATTGTCACGCACGTCCTCAGCGCCCAGCAGGCTCATTGTCACGCACGTCCTCAGCGCCCAGCAGGCTCATTGTCACGCACGTCCTCAGCGCCCAGCAGGCTCATTGTCACGCACGTCCTCAGCGCCCACCAGGTTCATTGTCACGCACGTCCTCAGCGCCCAGCAGACTCATTGTCACGCACGTCCTCAGCGCCCAGCAGGCTCATTGTCACGCACGTCCTCAGCGCCCAGCAGGCTCATTGTCACGCACGTCCTCAGCGCCCAGCAGGCTCATTGTCACGCACGTCCTCAGCGCCCAGCAGACTCATTGTCACGCACGTCCTCAGCGCCCAGCAGACTCATTGTCACGCACGTCCTCAGCGCCCAGCAGGCTCATTGTCACGCACGTCCTCAGCGCCCAGCAGGCTCATTGTCACGTACGTCCTCAGCGCCCAGCAGGTTCATTGTCACGCACGTCCTCAGCGCCCAGCAGGCTCATTGTCACGCACGTCCTCAGCGCCCAGCAGGCTCATTGTCACGCACGTCCTCAGCGCCCAGCAGGCTCATTGTCACGCACGTCCTCAGCGCCCAGCAGGCTCATTGTCACGCACGTCCTCAGCGCCCAGCAGGCTCATTGTCACGCACGTCCTCAGCGCCCAGCAGGCTCATTGTCACGCACGTCCTCAGCGCCCAGCAGACTCATTGTCACGCACGTTACGTTACTGGGCATGGCTAACAGGGGAAGACACGTCCTATTTACGTTTGAAATAGCGCAGCACTGCTGGCCATGTGATGGGAATGACAGCTATCTATCGTATTGATCAGCATCTCTCGAGTGCACGCCGATTCTACCAGCATAGTGATGCAGCATAATCTAACGAAGAACACAAAGCAAATGGCGAATGGCTCTTCCCATCATTTCGTAACTTAATATTAGGTTATTCATATATTCAAATAGTGTTTTCGCTATCGAATCCCACTTTAGGCCCGTGTCGACAAGTTTAACTTGGACGTCATAACAACCGAGTGACCCATCAAATCCGAACGTCCAAGTAGCAAGCGAGTGGTTAGAGCAAAGCAGAGGGAGGGGGGGGGGGGGGTCTGAAGCGGGCCCCCTGCAGTGGAGGAACGGTGCCGCCTCCCTCCCTCCCCTCTGCAGCAGACCGGTGGCGCCACTCCCACTGTAGCAGGCCTCTCTCCCCCTGTAGCAGGCCTCCCTCCCTCTGTAGAGGGCCTCCCTCCCTCTGTAGCAGGCCTCTCTTCCCCTGTAGCAGGCCTCCCTCCCTCTGTAGAGGGCCTTCCTCCCTCTGTAGAGGGCCTCTCTCCCCCTGTAGCAGGCCTCCCTCCCTCTGTAGAGGGCCTTCCTCCCTCTGTGGAGGGCCTCTCTCCCCCTGTAGAGGACCTCCCTCCCTCTGTAGAGGGCCTCTCTCCCCCTGTAGCAGGCCTCTCTCCCCCTGTAGCAGGCCTCCCTCCCTCTGTAGAGGGCTTTCCTCCCTCTGTGGAGGGCCTCTCTCCCCCTGTAGAGGACTCCCCCCTCTGTAGAGGGCCTCTCTCACCCTGTAGCAGGCCTCTCTCCCCCTGTAGCAGGCCTCTCTCCCCCTGTAGCAGGCATCCCTCCCTCTGTAGAGGGCCTCTCTCCCCCTGTAGAGGACCTCCCCCCTCTGTAGAGGGCCTCTCTCACCCTGTAGCAGGCCTCTCTCCCCCTGTAGCAGGCCTCTCTCCCCCTGTAGCAGGCATCCCTCCCTCTGTAGAGGGCCTCTCTCCCCCTGTAGCAGGCCTCCCTCCCTATGTAGAGGGCTTTCCTCCCTCTTTGGAGGGCCTCTCTCCCCCTGTAGAGGACCTCCCCCCTCTGTAGAGGGCCTCTCTCACCCTGTAGCAGGCCTCTCTCCCCCTGTAGCAGGCCTCTCTCCCCCTGTAGCAGGCATCCCTCCCTCTGTAGAGGGCCTCTCTCCCCCTGTAGCAGGCCTCCCTCCCTCTGTAGAGGGCCTCTCTCCCCTGTAGCAGGCCTCCCTCCCTCTGTAGAGGGCTTTCCTCCCTCTGTGGAGGGCCTCCCCCCCCTGTAGAGGACCTCCCCCCTCTGTAGAGGGCCTCTCTCACCCTGTAGCAGGCCTCTCTCCCCCTGTAGCAGGCCTCTCTCCCCCTGTAGCAGGCATCCCTCCCTCTGTAGAGGGCCTCTCTCCCCCTGTAGAGGACCTCCCCCTCTGTAGAGGGCCTCTCTCACCCTGTAGCAGGCCTCTCTCCCCCTGTAGCAGGCATCCCTCCCTCTGTAGAGGGCCTCTCTCCCCCTGTAGCAGGCCTCCCTCCCTCTGTAGAGGGCCTTCCTCCCTCTGTAGAGGGCCTCTCTTCCCCTGTAGAGGACCTCCCTCCCTCTGTAGAGGGCCTCTCTCCCCCTGTAGCAGGCCTCTCTCCCCATGTAGAGGACCTCCCTCCCTCTGTAGAGGACCTCCCTCCCTCTGTAGAGGGCCTCTCTCACCTTGTAGCAGGCCTCTCTCACCCTGTAGCAGGCCTCTCCCCCCATGTAGCAGGCCTCACTCCTCCCCCTGTCGAGGGCCTCCATCCCTCTGTAGAGGGTCTCCCCCCCCCCCCTGTAGAGGACCTCCCTCCCTCTGTAGAGGGCCTCTCTCACCCTGTAGCAGGCCTCCCTCCCTCTGTAGAGGGCCTCCATCCCCCTGTAGAGGGCCTCTCTCCCCCTGTAGAGGACCTCCCTCCCTCTGTAGAGGGCCTCTCTCCCCCTGTAGAGGGCCTCTCTCCCCCTGTAGCAGGCCTCTCTCCCCCTGCAGCAGGCCTCCCTCCCTCTGTAGAGGGCCTTCCTCCCCCTGTAGAGGGCCTCTCTCCCCTGTAGAGGACCTCCCTCCCTCTGTAGAGGGCCTCTCTCCCCCTGTAGCAGGCCTCTCTCCCCTGTAGCAGACCTCTCTCCCCCTGTAGCAGGCCTCCCTCCCTCCCTCTGTAGCGGACCGATGCCGTCTCCCTCTCCTGTAACGGAGGACCAGTGGAGCCCCTTCCCCGCGGAGGACTGGTGGCGCCCGATACCTACCGACGGGGATGTCGTAGAGCTCCTCTGGCCGCACCTTGGCGCCGCCGTTGACCGAGGAGCGGACCGGACCTGGTGGGCACACACAGAGCCGGCCGCTGACTACGGGTACAGGTGAGACGCGCGGGGGGGGGGGGGGGGGCGACAGACAGAGACAGCGCAGCATGGCACAGCGGGCGGGGGGGCAAGGCAGAGACAGCGCAGCATGGCACAGCGGGCGGGGGCACCGGTCCGCCGCGCCCAGCAGGGTCCGCCAAGGGGGCTTATGGGGGATCACAAACGTACACGCAGAAACACGCACACAAACTGCTATAGACAGTCGGCTGGGTCGCAGACCAACTACGAGGGCTACACACACACACACACACACACACACACACACACACACACACACACACACACACACACACACACACACACACACACACACACACACACACACACACACACACACACACACACACACACACACACACACACACACACACACACACACACACACACACACACACACACACACACACACACACACACACACACACACACACACACACACACACACACACACACACACACACACACACACACACACACACACACACACACACACACACACACACACACACACACACACACACACACACACACACACACACACACACACACACACACACACACACACACACACACACACACACACACACACACACACACACACACACACACACACACACACACACACACACACACACACACACACACACACACACACACACACACACACACACACACACACACACACACACACACACACACACACACACACACACACACACACACACACACACACACACACACACACACACACACACACACACACACACACACACACACACACACACACACACACACACACACACACACACACACACACACACACACACACACACACACACACACACACACACACACACACACACACACACACACACACACACACACACACACACACACACACACACACACACACACACACACACACACACACACACACACACACACACACACACACACACACACACACACACACACACACACACACACACACACACACACACACACACACACACACACACACACACACACACACACACACACACACACACACACACACACACACACACACACACACACACACACACACACACACACACACACACACACACACACACACACACACACACACACACACACACACACACACACACACACACACACACACACACACACACACACACACACACACACACACACACACACACACACACACACACACACACACACACACACACACACACACACACACACACACACACACACACACACACACACACACACACACACACACACACACACACACACACACACACACACACACACACACACACACACACACACACACACACACACACACACACACACACACACACACACACACACACACCACACACCACACACCACACACCACACACCACACACCACACACCACACACCACACACCACACACCACACACCACACACCACACACCACACACCACACACCACACACCACACACCACACACCACACACCACACACCACACACCACACACCACACACCACACACCACACACCACACACCACACACCACACACCACACACCACACACCACACACCACACACCACACACCACACACCACACACCACACACCACACACCACACACCACACACCACACACCACACACCACACACCACACACCACACACCACACACCACACACCACACACCACACACCACACACCACACACCACACACCACACACCACACACCACACACCACACACACACACACACACACACACACACACACACACACACACACACACACACACACACACACACACACACACACACATACATACATACATACATACATACATACATACATACATACATACATACATACATACATACATACATACATACATACATATACATACATACATACATACATATATATATATATATATATATATATATATATATATATATATATATATATATATATATATATATATATATATATATATATATATATATATATATATATATATATATATATCTATATATAGCCTGCCACTGGCAGTTTGCCAGGTCACCGACAATATAAACAGCACACGCAGGTCACGCACGCACGCGCACGCGCACGCGCACGCGCACGCGCACGCGCACGCGCACGCGCACGCGCACGCGCACGCGCACGCGCACGCGCACGCGCACGCGCACGCGCACGCGCACACGCACACGCACACGCACACGCACACGCACCCCCCCCCCCCACACACACACAGCACACACTGAGCTGCGTCAGATAGGCTACCTACAGATGAACGCGAGACATGCAGCGCCCTTGAGCGGGTCATGGGCGAGCTACAGGGACGCGGGGGAAACATAGCGCACACAGCAACACATACACACAACACTCCTAGGCCCCCTAGGTCCCTAGGGGGGCAGCTACGGGGCCACACACACACACACACACACACATACACACAACACTCCTAGGCCCCCTAGGTCCCTAGGGGGGCAGCTACGGGGCCACACACACACACACACACATACACACAACACTCCTAGGCCCCCTAGGTCCCTAGGGGGGCAGCTACGGGGGCCACACACACACACACACACACGCCGCCATAAATGCCGCGGTGGCCTTGTTGGCTGGGATATGGTACAAGTGGGTACGCCATAGGGTAACACATGACTTCAAAATATCACACGACATGCTCCCTGGGTACCCGGGGACGAGCAGGCCCGACAACTGAGCCCGGCGCCAGCCCGTCCAACAACCGAATTTCCACAAACCCGACCAGCTCAGGTGACGGGTGTGGGCGATACGCGCCCAGGCCCGTGACCAGTCTATATCTGAACATAAACTGGATTTCACGCCCGTGACCAGTCTACATCTGCACATAAACTGGATTTCACGGTATGAAGAACGACCTGACGCTCGTTGTGCAACAGCGGAAATATCGCCACAGATAGCGGTGATCGGTTTGAATATGCAGGCAACACGAAACGTTTACAATTACATTAGGCCGTAGGCAACCAACCAGCTGGTTGAGATCTCGAGGGCGTACACACTATGTACTCATTTCAATATTAAGTAAATTATTTTTTTTTCGCCCCGTTTCTCGCCCTAGCTTATGGACAACCGCATCAACGTTCGTCACACTCTCTGTGTCCTAGTCGGCCAGCCACTCACCAAAATCAACGACAGCTGGACCGTACATATGCAAATCACAACACAATTGAACAAAGCAGATTGGCAGCACACAGCGCCAGTCTGTATCTGTACACCGGAGACCCGACGTTTTATCATAACAGCCGCGTCGGTGACACTCAGGTCAATGACTGTACAGCGGGAAGACAGGCTTCATTTCCCGCAACAAAGTCGCACTGAGGCAGAATGGGACGTATTCCAATGTTTTCCGAAAGTCGTGACACTTTCGATGGAGTATTGCAAACATTCATTAATACCATTAATTTAGGGCGGCAAGCACTCTGGGTATATGGGGCATATGGTGCCACAAGACACCACTTGGTATATTTGTATTAAGAATAGATACACCAGACTTCATATTCATGAACACATATAATGCAACATTGATTAGGACATTTATCAATTTCAAAACCCTTAAAATGGTCAATGACCGAGACCGTCGATATTTGTGTTCCTTTAAACACTTGATACACTACACGGCACTCAGTATGTGGTAAAATACAACAGAATCAAGGACAGGTTATGCACTCAGGTTATGAACACAATATGCAGTCTGCAGCCAATCATAAACTAACTTACACTTACAGACAACACCTCGCAAGGGAGAACTACAGAGGAAGAACGTTAGATACGGCCATTTGTATTGTATTGTATTGATTCGATTTCAGGTTTGGCCTAAATGGCTAAAACAGAGGCAAGCTTGTTAAATGGTGCTGCGAAGCTTTACTGATTGTGTATTAAAACTCCAACAAGATATTTCACACTCTCATTTTGTGCAGAGTTTTTAACGTGAATGAACTACCTGTTTGCAGGCTACACACGTCTCCTGATACAGACAGATCACGGTATCCTGTGACATGGAGTGGTAAGTATAAACAGGAAGATCACTCCCACCTGCTACAGCCACAGCTATATACAAGCAGAATGCAGATCGGGCTCAAACACCGCAAGTCACAACAGAAAAACAAACAAACACAACACCACACGCTATAGGGTGTTAAAGTGTCGCATGCTAATTCTCCTCACACGACTCCAGCGCAAACCACAGCGACGGGCGGGAACGAGGGAGAGAACTGATCACAACAAACAGCCCGGACCAGCGCACCGCAGGCGTCCCGCAGCCCGTCCAGGCGTCCCCGTCCCTCACTCACCAGAAGGCGCGTCTCCGTTGAAGTCTCCGTTCTCCTTTTTGTAGGAGATCTCCTCGTAGGGTCGCGGATCCTCCCTGTTGGACTTGTTCCTGTCAAGAGAGCCGGCCTCGTCAGCCGTCGGTGGGCCTGCTCCGGGCCGGGCGGTGGCGGTGGCGTCCGACGCCGATTCCAGCTCTGGTACGCTGGGGAGGGAGGGGTATACGCCTGATACCGTGGACGGTTCCGGCTCGGCTACCGGCGCGGGACGGTCGGCCGGCGGCGCCGACGGAGCCGACGGCGCGCACGGCGGCTCCTCGTCAGCCTCGGGGGTGCGCGGCGGCTTGGGCGGCGGCTCGGCCTGCGCGTCGAGGCCCGGGCCGTCAGAGGCGGGAGAGTTAGGAGAAAAGTCGGCCTCACCGGAGGAGCGGTCGGCGTCGGCAGGCGCGGGAGATGTTAGGCCAGATGCGGCGGCAGAGTCGGCCGCGCCGTCTTCGCTGGAAAGAGCGGTGTCGGTTAGCGGGGCATGCGACGGTGAGGGCGGCGGAGAGGCCGTGGGCGGGGGCGGGGGCGGGGGCGGGGGCGGCGGAGCGGCCGACACCTCCAGGATCTGCTCGCCGCTGGCGGCGCTGACGAGGGGCGGCGGCGGCGAGGACGGGATGGGCGGCGGCGGCGGCGTGGGCGCGCCGGGCCGCGGGCTCTCCAGGAACGGGTTGTGGCGGCGCGGCTGGCGGTGCCGCTGGCTGGGGGATCCGCCGGCGTCTGGCTGCCGGAACGGGTTCGTATCCACACCATCACCGGACGCCGAGCCGGCGCCGGCGTCGGCCGCGTCTCCGTCCGAGCCGCCGGCGTCCTCCGCAGCGGGGGGAGACACGTGGAAGGTGGAGGCGCGCGACACCTTGGGCCTCGTCGGAGGCCTCTCCTGGTGACGCACCGACAGGCGCTTGGTGAGCGCCGTGAACGTTTGTTTGATGCTGGTGCCAGCGCCGTGGTGTCCGTTGGTGCCGGCGTCGCTGGCTCCGGGCCGCACCAGCGGAACGTCGTCCTGACCGCTGCGCCCGCCGCCCGCCGGGAGACACAAAGAAAGAAAGAAACACACACACACACGGAGAGGAGAGTTAGCCGGGCATGCAGCGCGCGCCGGGAGGGCGGGGCAGTCACCGACCTCGGTTCAGAGAGGCGTGACAGAAGTGGCGCACACGCGGCAAAACTGGCGAGCGCGCGGGGAGGGCTGACACCAACTGGCGGATATGCAGGCATGCAGGCGGGCAGGAGGCGGGCAGGGACGGGGCGCTGGGATGCCCGGATCCAGGCCGGGAGCAGCAGACAACATTGACCGCCCGCAAACTACGTACAAACATTGACACTGAACTGCTCAGCTAGCAGGCTCAAACCACGCAAACAGCAGCTAGTTGGTGCTAACATGCATTGCAAGGTCAGGATTCAAAATGCTGCTGCAGCAGCACTAGACAGTTTTCCATTACACAGCGCTGCCTTTGCGTGGTTTGAGCATGCAACACCAACAGCATGCACCGAGCACCGATAAAGCCATCTACTGCGGAAACCGCACGCACCGCGTCCCGCACCAAGCGACCCGCAGCGCGGCGCCAGGCGACCACCGCGGCCCTGAGTCCCTGCAGCCTGAGCCCACAACCAACTCCCGGCTCTGGCGACAGGCAAGCGGCGACCCTCCGCACTTGAGCGCCTCCGCAGCACAGACTACGGCGGCCGAAGGGTAGCTGATGCGCGCCGGTGGGGTTTCAACCAACGGATAGAACGAAATCAACTAGCGAGTCGCGCACAAGCTTCGTCCTTACACAGTTGTGGTGAGAAGTTAACCTTCCACCACAACGCTGGTCAACATCCAAAACGCTACGTGGCACCTCAGCCTCTAAGCGCGATCGTCACGTGGGATTTCCCAACATAGAAATAAACTGAAAACATTGCAGGTAACTTCATCGTTACCCAGCTGTTCTTTTGATGACCAGTTTCGCGGTTGTTGTGCTGCCACCATTTCGTGACAATCTGAGACTTCGAGCCACTAGCCAGTGTCACCAACCCCGAGTTTGAACAGCGCACATATGACCCAGGACAGCGAAAATTGGCCTGTTGAACGACACACTCCCGAGCATCAGTTTCTCTTTTGGCAGCTTGCAAACTCGCCAGGTTAGCTATTCACGAAATCACGTACGCAGCACCAACATACCAACCTCAATCGATACAGCAGATATCCAATAGCGGACAGAAATCCCGCTCAGAATGGCTTTTGCACAACGCTCTCCAAATAATATAACCGCAGGAGTACAACGAACGCAACACAAAATGGCAAAGACGCGTTATACACCACCATTCAGAACAGCACAGTCATTGGATGACAATGTACCAAGCCCAAACACGTGATTAAATTCCCTTCAAGCTAAGCATGGATTACTTCATCCCGAAAACGTCACAAGAAGAGAAAAGTTACAAATGTTTGAAACAAGCATGCTGTGTAAGACAAATACGGCGAATTGGACATTGCTATATGTCGATAGAGTGGTACAGCAAAGTGCTTGGGCTGACCATGCAAAAACGTGTACGAAAGTGACGAAAAAACAACATAGGTCTAGTGGCGTGCACTAAACAAGCTACGAACAGCTACCTCAATGAGGGACGGACGAAAATACGACAGCAAGACGGAAAAGCATGCAAGCGGCAATAGATGTACTATACTTGTGAGTGCTACATGAATATAAGAACAGATAAATGTATAGGGGAGCTGTCACATTTGAGTATGTTCATCCATCACCCATTGTAAAAATTGTTTGCTTCATTTTTACCATGAAGATTAGGAATACATATCCGATTACACTGTGCATGAAATCAGATATGAAATCGGTATATGCAATAGTTACCAATATTGTATAATGCACTACTACTGATTGCTTTTTAAGAGCAACAGGACACAGGAACAAACGTTTTTATCGCTGCATCTGCTGAAGTCCATATTATGCTAAATGGCAGCGAATGAGCATCTTAATTGCTCAAAACAGTCATGATTGACGGAGTGGTATTTGGAAACAGTCGTGATTGACGGCGTGGTATTTGGAAACAGTCGTGATTGACGGAGTGGTATTTGGAAACAGTCATGATTGACGGAGTGGTATTTGGAAACAGTCGTGATTGACGGAGTGGTATTTGGAAACAGTCGTGATTGACGGAGTGGTATTTGGAAACAGTCGTGATTGACGGAGTGGTATTTGGAAACAGTCGTGATTGACGCAGTGGTATTTGGAAACAGTCGTGATTGACGGAGTGGTATTTGGAAACAGTCGTGATTGACGGAGTGGTATTTGGAAACAGCCGTGAGTGACTCAGTGGTATTTGGAAACAGTCGTGATTGACGGAGTGGTATTTGGAAACAGCCGTGATTGACGGAGTGGTATTTGGAAACAGTCGTGATTGACGGCGTGGTATTTGGAAACAGTCGCGATTGACGGAGCGGTATTTGGAAACAGTCGTGATTGACTCAGTGGTATTTGGAAACAGCCGTGATTGACGGCGTGGTATTTGGAAACAGCCGTGATTGACGGAGTGGTATTTGGAAACAGTCGTGATTGACGGCGTGGTATTTGGAAACAGTCGTGATTGACGGAGCGGTATTTGGAAACAGTCGTGATTGACGGAGTGGTATTTGGAAACAGTCGTGATTGACGGAGTGGTATTTGGAAACAGTCGTGATTGACGGAGTGGTATTTGGAAACAGTCGTGATTGACGGAGCGGTATTTGGAAACAGTCGTGATTGACGGAGTGGTATTTGGAAACAGTCGTGATTGACGGAGTGGTATTTGGAAACAGTCGTGATTGACGGAGCGGTATTTGGAAACAGTCGTGATTGACGGAGCGGTATTTGGAAACAGTCGTGATTGACGGAGTGGTATTTGGAAACAATCGTGATTGACGGAGCGGTATTTGGAAACAGTCGTGATTGACGGAGCGGTATTTGGAAACTAACGGAATCCATCCATTATGTGACAGCTCTCACAGAAACCAACCAGAGGAAGGCGTGCCGACGCAGACGACCACAGCATTCACCATGCCGAAACAGCCGCGGTGGGGTGCCGATGGTGGAGACGGCTGGACGGGCCCCCAGGACCGACGGACGGAGACGGAGACGAAGACGAAGACGGACGAAGACGGACGAAGACGGAGACGGAGACGGACCGACGCGCAGACCAGATGGCAACCCAGACGACCACGACTCCGTGACGAGCGGGGTCACCACACACCGGGGACGGCACGATACCCGGGCGGGAGCAGGAGCGGGCAGGAGCGGAGCAGGAGCGGAGCAGGAGCGGGAGCGGACGGGAGCGGACGGGAGCGGATGGGAGCGGACGGGAGCGGAGCGGACGGGATGGGGTGGCGGGAGCGGAGACGGGGCGGAAGAGGGGAAGGAACAGGACGGGAGCGGAACGGGAGAGAAGGGGGAGCGCACGACAGCGCGCGGGCGAGCCAGTCTGAGGTGTCAACCGGGGCGCCGCCAAACTGAACAACAAAGGTCGGCACACAACTGACAGGCCGGGCAGGGAGGCAGCGGCCGAAACACGGCCGCTTCAGTGCTGAATCAAGGCACGGCGTGTGACAACCCAGTAAGTACGTACACGGCGCGCGGGGCGCCACTGAGAACACTCATTCCAGGGGCGTCCTATAACCGAAACAGCGCGGTAAGATCATGCGGCTGAGCGGGCGGATACCAGAGAAAAACAGGCAGCTCTGAATGTATGGTTCTAACGGGCCTCGCTAACGGGCCTCGCTGAGGCTACTAGTGAACTAACGCGCGGTGCAAGCAGTAGGGCACTCACGTGGGCGACGAGGGCGTCGGCGCCGTGGGCGACTTGGGCGACTTGGGCACGTTGCGTCGCGTGGTGTACTTGCCCGTGCTGGAGTCCTTCTGCAGGGCGTCCATCACAGACTCCAGGTCCAACTGAACCTGTAACAAGGGCGGCCGAGCTAGCTGAGGGCCGGCAGGCGAAGAAAGCGACGAAACCGGCGCGCCACCGGTGGCACACAGCGAGACAAAGCGAGACAAAGCGAGACAAAGCGACGCACCAAGCTCGGCATCTGCTGGCGATGATCAGCGTTCACGTAGGCAATGGCAGCGCGAGGCACCGGCGTTTGACCTTTGATGAACATGATGTGAACGACTCTGAGAAAGCAAGCGATCGCGCAGTTTCGGAGAGAAGTGAGGCAAAGCAGAGCAGATGACAGTAGAGAGGGACCAATATTACCCCCCGCATGTGTCGGTGATGGCCGCACAGCCGGGTACAGAGGGCAGTGCGGGGCATCAGCCGGACGGTGGAGACTGCCGGGGTACGGGGTACGGGGTACGGGGTACAGGGCAGCACCTTCACCGCAGTATACCGGGCGGTAGAGATGACCGGTCAGCGGCCACTCGGGCGCCCGGGTCGGTCCGGCTCCAGCAGCGGGCGACCGACGGCCGCGCTGCCGACGTCGGAGAGTGCTGCCTGCTGAGAGCCATCAGCTCAGCTCAGCTCAGCTCAGCTCAGCTCAGTCCAGCTCAGCTCAGCTCAGCTCAGCGCAGCTCAGCTCAGCTCAGCTCAGCTCAGCTCAGTCCAGCTCAGCTCAGCTCAGCTCAGCTCAGCTCAGCTCAGCTCAGCTCAGCTCAGTCCAGCTCAGCTCAGCGCAGCTCAGCTCAGCTCAGCTCAGCTCAGCGCAGCTCAGCTCAGCGCAGCTCAGTCCAGCTCAGCGCAGCTCAGCGCAGCTCAGCTCAGCTCAGCAGGACGAAGGTCATGCTGCCGACACCAGAAGACACCACCAGGGAAGACGCCACCGCCACCACCATCATTCGGGCCCTGCTAGTAGAGGAGCAGGGTAGCACAGCCCACACCAGTCGAGTGGCAGGCACGAGGGGACTATATCCAAGGGATACCACACACTCTCTAGACTCCCTAGAGGGGAGACTGGAGACCAGCTGAGTCAGCAGGTGGCCAGACAGGCGGTGAGCTCGCGGCAGCGACAGAGGAGAGGAAGGCATAGCTCACATGCTCCGATACCTTCGCCGCCTCAGTGTGGAAGTTATTCTCAGCCATGAACAGCGTCTGCATGTTCGAAACCAAAAACGGTATTCTGAAACACACCAGAGAACGTAGATCAGAGGCTTCCCAGCATTTTGAGTAATGCCATTTAATATTGATATCACTAATGAAGTCCAGCAATTTAAAGTTACACAGCTATTTACCGGTTTACTTACACGTTTTCGCTTAAAATAGTCTTGTTTCATGTTCACTGTACATCGTTGTACGTCACTGTTTCATGTAAACAGCGTTGGCAACGCTCACGCGTCAGAGAGCGCTCATACAACGTGTTCAACCTATCAGCTCATCACTCCATGCTATGGGCGCAACAGGAGCCTAAAGCAGCGACGGCGCAAACGAATCGCTGTCAAACTAACACACGACCCCGGGACAGGGCGGCGCAGTCAGCTCGTGACACTCTACCAGTCGGCCTCACTGCATTGCATACATTGCAGTGATTGGCGCACAGCGCATTGCAAAGAACACATTGCATAACACCCCATGGCGTTCAAAGGGTTCTTAATTGGCCGAAGAAAGGCAATATATAAATGCAGCAAAAATGTGCTTTTCTCAGCGTTATTTAGTTCCATACCTGCCTATCGTTTCAGTTGTTCTATTATGTGTTTTCATCGGTTTCCTGCACGTCTGCGTGTTTGTGTTTTCATGAGGTCACCGAGGGTACGATTGCAGTTGTTTTGGACGTGTGTGAACTGCGGGGACAGCTCGAGAAGCCAGTGTCACGCACCTCGAGTCGTATAGCGCAGGCAGCTCGTCGTAGAGTTCGTTGTTCATCAGCTCGAAGGTGCGCCGCGCCTCCTCGAGTACCTCGTGCTGCTTGCCGATCTTGGACTGGTCTCGCTTCTTGGTGTTGTTCTGCAGAGCCTCGTAGTTGTGCCGGTGGCTGTCATAGTCCACCAACTTGCGGCCACGCTTCTCCACCTTCCTCTGTGGGACGGAGAGAGAGAGAGAGAGAGATAGAGAGAAAGGCGGGTCACACTTCCCCTCTGAGGAGATACACGGGTCAGACGCACAACCTCTCCACCTTCCTCTGAGGAGGGACAGACGGGGTTAACTTCACCTTCCTCTGAGGAGGGACAGACGGGGTTAACTTCATATTCCTCTGAGGAGGGACAGACGGGGTTAACTTCATCTTCCTCTAAGGAGGGACTGACGGGTTTAACTTCCTCCTCTTCTGAGGAGGGACAGACGGGGTTAACTTCATCTTCCTCTGCAGAGACGGACGGGGTTAACTTCCACCTTCCTCTGAGGAGGGGCAGACGGGTGTTAACTTCACCTTCCTCTGAGGAGGGACAGACGGGGTTAACTTCATATTCCTCTGAGGAGGGACAGACGGGGTTAACTTCATCTTCCTCTAAGGATGGGACTGAGACGGGTTTAACTTCGACTCCTCTTCTGAGGAGGGACAGACGGGGTTAACTTCATCTTCCTCTGAGGAGGGACAGACGGGGTTAACTTCATATTCTCAGAGGAGGGACAGACGGGTTTAACTTCATCTTCCTCTGAGGAGGGACTGACGGGTTTAACTTCATCTTCCTCTGAGGAGGGACTGTTAACTTCATCTTCCTCTGAGGAGGGACAGACGGGGTTAACTTCATATTCCTCAGAGGAGGGACAGACGGGTTTAACTTCATCTTCCTCTGAGGAGGGACTGACGGGTTTAACTTCATCTTCCTCTGAGGAGGGACAGACGGGGTTAACTTCATCTTCCTCTAAGGAGGGACTGACGGGTTTAACTTGCTCCTCTTCTGAGGAGGGACAGACGGGGTTAACTTCCTCTTCCTCTGCAGAGACGGACGGGGTTAACTTCCTCTTCCTCTGCAGAGACGGACGGGTCAAACTGTGACTCAAGAGGGACACCATATGTGGACAGGCAGACGGCTCAACCCTACAACCTATTCGTCTTGCTCTCGCGCGCTCATCCCTTCATTGCACCCCGGTCGAGCCACTTCATAACCCCAGCCTGGCGTTACCAATAACTCACTTCATAACCCCAACCTGGCGTTACCAATAACTCACTTCATAACCCCAGCCTGGCGTTACCAATAACTCACTTCATAACCCCAGCCTGGCGTTACCAATAACTCACTTCATAACCCCAGCCTGGCGTTACCAATAACTCACTTCATAACCCCAGCCTGGCGTTACCAATAACTCACTTCATAACCCCAGCCTGGCGTTACCAATAACTCACTTCATAACCCCAGCCTGGCGTTACCAATAACTCACTTCATAACCCCAGCCTGGCGTTACCAATAACTCACTTCATAACCCCAGCCTGGCGTTACCAATAACTCACTTCATAACCCCAGCCTGGCGTTA